>WEZZ01040507.1:114887-139589 GCA_013400585.1 Chloropsis cyanopogon
ACCCCATTACAGGCTCCTCACACCTCCCCAAAGACCCCCATAATCCCTCTATAGCCCCTCCCACACTCCCTACAGTGCCCCAAATCTCTAACACCCCAGAGCACCCCCAATCCCCTTGTGCCCCTCCAGCACCCCGTCAGAGCCCCATAAAGCCAAGAAAAACCCCTAAAGCTACCCCAAAAACACCCCAGCCCCCCAGATGTCCCCAAACCCATGATGATCCTCCTAACAGCTCCCCCAAGCCTCTCTAACATCACAGACCTCCCTTAAACCCATGATAATTCTCATTTAGCCCCCTCAGACACCCCCAAACCTCCCCCCAAGCCCCTTGTGCGCCTCCCCAGACCCCCCAAAGCCACGATACCGTCCCCACGGTTTTCACCCAGCTGCCATCAGGAGGTATTTTCACAGCTCTGGCGTGTCTCCAGTCTGCCAAAAGCACGCTGCAGTTGTGCTGCTCCACTGCTAGGTGTGTAACTGGCATTTCCTCCGGGGATCTGGGCAGTCAGAGAAGGATTTCATGGTCTCCAATAAGAGAAATTAGCTGTTACTAAAATAACAGGGAGTGATAACTCAGTGGGTAACAACCTTACTGGGGAGGGCCTCGGACTATGAGCTTGAGCTCCAGGGCTTGTCGCTGTGGTGTCACAGGCAAGGGGAAAAATAGGGAAGAAAGGAAAATGAAAGCAAATCTAACTCTTGGAACGATGCCTGTGGTGATCCTCAGAAGTCCTGGGGTCAAACAGACAGATCCCATACATCCCTGGTGTGCAGGGGGGTGTGTGCACGCAGTGCTGTGACATCAACAACACGAGTTAAGGCCAACCTGCTGGGACACAACATGTACTACACACAAATACCATTTAAAAAAATACAGAAATACTTTTAGAATTGTGTTACTTCTTGCTCGGCTACTGGATAGTTTCTGTTGTTGAACTACTGTATTTTACAAAAAAAAAACAAAAAACAAAACCCTCTCACCTGTGTAGAATTTCCCTCTCAATCTTCAACTGGATCAGTCTCCTTAGGTAAAAGAATTCTTTAAACCTGTACCAGAAGAGTAATTTACTCTGGAGCTTAGCAATAGGCTTAATTTATGTTATTTGCATAAAATTAATCCTAGGTCTGATCTACCTACAAAAATATTTCACACACTGCACTTTGAACTTGTTTCTGACTTTTTAGCCAACTTGACACTGGTATTATAGTTTGCTGGTTTAAAAAAACAAGAGAGAAAAGACTAACTTGCTTATTTATTAGAATTATTTATATTTACTATAGTTCTAAGTGTATCTTCTTACTGTAATTCCATGTAATAAGGACCTTTGCTCCACGGCCCACAGATATTTTAATGCTCTTTTGACCAAGAACTTGTGAGCTAATTAAAAAAAAATATCTTTCTGCATCAAGCAGTCCTTCTCATTAGCTGCAACACCCACCCAAATTCAATTTCCCTGCCCAGGAGCAACAGTTTTGAGACCTTGAACTGTTGCTATCTTTTGTAGGAATGGCACTAACCTGTCTCAAGTTAAGTTTGATATATATTAGGCTAATAGGAAACCAAAAAAAAAAAAAAGGCAAGCAAGAAAGGAACATGAATAACAGTAATTGGAAGAGAATACAAAACAAATGAAAACAATAATCTGAACTCTGAAGGATTTATTCAACTTTTATGTAAAATGATAAAGGTAGGAAAAATTGCTTAACACCAGAAGGTGCTGCACTGTGACTGTACTTCCTTCAGTGCTGATTGGAAACACTTGCCACTGGAGTGGAATAAAAACCTTCATGAAAAATGAATGCTGTTTGTGTACCTCTCAGTTTATTTCCTTTTGAACTTTCAGCACAGTGACAGAGCCCAGGAGCTCAAACAGTCGAAGGCACAGAATACAAGTTGACAAAATTCATCTCCTTTCACCAGCCCAGCAGCTACCACAGTCTTCAAAAGGTCACTTCACTCCTCCTTTTCTGCCAGCAAAAGGAAAAATAGCACTACTCGTGTACCTCACAAAAGAAGAGCAGTATTACAGTGATTACTGGAAAATAGGGTTTGTTAACCATTTTGAAAAAGTAGCTGCCCACTCACCAACTTCTATCAGGGGGCAGAATTTTGACTACTAAGTCTCCTGAACGAACACAGCAGAAAAAAAAAAAAAGCAGAATATCTTACTTTTAATTCTCACTAGATATTAGTACAGAAAATGAAGAAACTTTGTGTTGTGGCACAAGTGAAATGGTTTGAGCATGCTGTCCAGCAGCCTCACAAGACAGACACCCTCAGAAGCATTTTGCTTTGGCTACACCACTATTTCTGATTTGGCCCAAAATATTATTTTGTTACAAAACTTTGCAATGTGGGTACTGCCAGGCACTGGCAATAACAAATTATTACCTCTTTTTGTCCCAGCAACATCACCCAGTGTCAGAAATTAAGAGTAATCAAAGAACAAGGTGTAAGAAGGAGCATTAGAACTACTGTGAAGAATTACTTTGTCAGGAGGTGAAGCACGCTGAGGAAGATCCGTGGAGTGAAATGCACACGGTGTTAATTCTGCCAGCCCGGGAGCTGTAATGTCACCTTTCCTCCTTTGGAGAGTGGAGTGCTGCACGAACTGCTCGGCTGATCAAGGAGTTTGGGCTGGAGCCGCATTTCCTGGGACAAAAGAGCAGGATGAAGAGATGAAAAAGACCTTCCAGAGGTCATTCAGTCTGGCTGATAAAGGATTATTCCCCACGATCTTTATTTAGCTTAGTTCTAAAATTCCCAATCAACTAAGTTCCTACGACAGCCGTAATTTACTCTGAAAAATTTTTCCTTCGTGATATTTGATAAAAATTTGGTGTTTGTATCAATGATTTTGCTCATTCATCATCATCAATGGCAATATATGAAATATATATATATTTTAAATGCATAACAATATATTTAGAAGAAAATTAAATGGGCTAATGACCTTTTAATGCATTTAGGTATATAAAGATCCAAGCAGGGACGCAAGGAACAGGGCTATTACTGCTCTTGCATGGCAGGGATGAGATGGAAACCCTAGGCATTTTTTCAGGCAAAAGGAGGAAGAGAGAGGAGAGAACCCCCCCCCACTTTGGGACTTCTTGTAATTTCAGAGCCTCAGCAGATGCATTTCCCCCGATATAAAGAGGCACACACTGCAATCTACTGCAGTGCCCTGGCAACAGGGCTGGAGATGACCAAGCTGATACCAGGTGCTGCAAGACCAGAATTTTTCACTCTGCTCAGCCTTATTTTTCCAGCCATGGCAACTCCTTTGCCAACTTCCATGCAAAATCAGGGCCCTCTCAGCCACTTTTCGTATGAGCCACGTCTCAAACCCAGCGATTCTTCCCTAAGATAATCCAGAGAGACAGTAACAAAGCTAAAATTAGAAATCAGGAGCCGTAGCTTCCAAGGAAATGCACATTACGTGACGTTTTTTCATTACCACATGCATTTACTGTTAGCAAAAATGGCCTAGAGAGAACATTCCACAGTGAAAGATCCTCCCCCAAAACTCAGGGGTGGGTGACAACACAGCGTTTAACCCAACAAATTAAAAAACATTTAAAAGAAACAGTAAAGAATGATATAAATAATTAATTCTGATGATTAAATAAGGGCTATAGCATCACAGCCTATAATGGCATCATCCAAACTATGCAGCTGATTTTAAAAATGGTGTGTACAGTGAAAATACCAATCTATCAGGGCATCACAATCTGTTCAAAGCACATAATACGATTAATAATTCTCCAGAACAACTTAATGAAATAAAACTTCGTTTATATGTGCACCTAATGTTGAAAACTGCAAACTTAGATGGAACATTTCATTAGTCACAAGTGGCGAAAATCATCTTTACACATGAACTCTGGTATTTATTTGAAGGACTTGGCTTCTAACAGGAATTCTAAGAACAAAGAAAAATGCTTTACCTCAGGAATATTTCAGAAAAAAAACCCAAAAAATCACCCCCCCCCCAGAAAAAAACCAAAAAAAAAACCAAAAAAAACCCCAACCAAAACCCAAAACCATGGCACTTTGGCCCTCCTGAGCTCTCCACACCCAGCAAATTACAAGGAAATTAGGAAGTGCTCAGTTGGGAAAATGTCACATCACAACACACCATTTGCATACAGAAGCTCTCCCTGAGTAGTGTGGTCTCCAGACTGGTGGGGTACCTGTGTTTTGCTATAAACACAACAATCCCAGAACGATTTAAAACAGCAGTTTATAGCTAAATAGGTAAAAAAGGGATTTTATGTCTACCCTGTTGTAGTGCTCTCTGCACACACTACCTTGGGCTGCTTAGCTGTGTCAGACAAGCCTTTACACTGGAAAACATATGGTTTAAGAGACTCTTTAATTTAAAAAATAATTCCCCCAGCGTTTGCGTAGCAGAACAGCTTCGGTGCTCCTCCCAAATTCTCAGACCTACAGGCAATGACAGAAACAGCACAGCTGGGTAATGGAAGGAACACTGGAATACATGCTGGCACCTCTTGGAAATGGCCTAGGAAGTGCTCAGGTGATGCCCCTGCCATGTTAACTCCACGCCATCTCCTCCTCAAAAGCTAACTACATTATATATTTATACAGCGGGGACACAAAGGTGACTAGGCCTCTACTGCTGAGCGCTTGGTGGAAAAGCAACCTGGGCTGGGCTAAGAGGGCAGGAGGAGGCTGATGGCAGTGCTGGAAGCACCGAGGGCTGGCTGGGCACCGGGCTGGAGTGGGTGGCTGCAGCCCCCAGGGCCCTGCATCCCCCTCAGGACCTTCACATCCCACAGGCACCTCCGCCCCGTCCCTCCCTCATGGCTCTCAGCCCCTCATCCCTCATTCCCTGCTGCCCCTTCGGCCTTTCATCCCCTCCAGCCCCTCATCCCTCATTCCCCACTGTCCCCCATCTCTGCCACCCTCACCCCGCCCGGACCACACCCTGCTCGTCCCCTCTCAACCCCGCAGCCCCCTCAGCCTCCATCCCCAGAGCCCCTCATTCCCTCACCCCCCTCATTCCTCTCATTCCCTCATATCGCTTATTATCGCCCTCATCCCTTCCATTCAATGCATCCCGCCATTCCCTCGTCCCTCTTGCTCCTTCATTCCTCATTCCCTCGCCTCCCCTCCTCCCTCTCCTCCNCCCCTCAGTTCTTCATTCCCTCATCCCTCTCATCCCCTCGCTTCTTCATTCCCTCGTCCTCCTCACTCCTTCATCCCCTCATTCCTCTCATCCCCTCACTCCTTCATTCCTTCATCCCCCCATTCCCTCACTCCCTCGTCCCTCTCATCCCCCTCGCTCATTTCCTCACTCCATTTTCCCCATTTCCTCACTCCTTCATCTCTCCATTCCTTCACTCACTCACTCCCTCGTCCCTCGTCCCTCATCCCCTCACTCCTTCACTCCTTCACTCCTCCATTCCCTCACGCCCTCACTCCCTTCATTCCCCCATTCCCGCCCCCAACACCCCACGCGCATGCGCACTCGGCCCTCCCAATCGCGCTCCCGGAGCGGCGGGGCCGCGCATGCGCAGCGGGGCGGGGCCGGCGCCCTCCCGGAGCGCGCACGGTACGTGAGGGGCGGCGAGCGGGGTTGGTCCCTCCCGCTCTCCCCGACCTTGTCCGCCGGGGCCGGGAAGACCGAGGAGAGGAGGAAAAGGCAAAATCTGTGCGGGGCTCAGCAGCCGGGCAGGCTCGTGTCCGAGCGGGTCGGCTCGGGGCTCTGTCACGGAGTCTGGAGAAGGGAAGGCTGAGGGGGGGATCCCTCAATCCACACCAACATCTCCAGGGGCTCCAGAGGCTGGGGAAGGGAAGGCTGAGAGGGGATCCATCCAACCACACCAACAACTCCAAGGCTGAGAGGGGATCCATCCACCCACACCAACATCTCCAGGGGCTCCAGAGGCTGGGCCGGGCTCTGCTCAGCGCTGCCAGGGCCAGCAGGAGCAGCAGTGGCCATCCAATAAAGGCCAGGGAGCTGCAGCCCAGCAGGAGGAAGAACTTCTCTGCACGGAGGGGCAGAGCCCTGGAACAGCTGCCCAGGGAGGGCCTGGAGTGTCCCTGTCTGGAGCCATGCCAGCCCCAGCTGGGCACGTTCCTGTGCCGCTGCTGCAGGGGACCCTGCCTGGGCAGGGAATGGGCTGGAGCATCTCCTGACATCCCTGCCAGCCCCAAACACCCTGGGATTCTGTGATTCTTCACAGCTGCCGTTTTCCAGAGGCACACAGCTCTGTTTCAGCCCTGTGAGGGAGCTGTGCACTCCTCACGTTTTTCAGTGAGGGAGGTTTGCATCCCTTCATCAGGGCTGGGGCACCTGGGGAATTGCAGAAATACCTGCACTGTCTGTTTCCTGGTTTTCCTCTTTCCTGGAATCCAGAAGGCACAGAGCAGCAGAGCCTTGGGTTAACTGCTGTTGAGAGTAATGTGTTTCAAGTGCTAACAAATAATTTTTGTCGTGGGCAGACAGGATGATGATGTGACTCAGGGTCAGATACTGCAAAATAATGAGCATTGTGTGAGGTGCCGTGTCACTTGCATTTCTTGTTACGGAGAGGTGTGATCCGGTTGTGATGGTTACGTGTTATTGCTGTGATAGCCACTGACAGGACAGAGGGGAACGGCTTTAAACTGAAAGAGTAGGTTTAGAGTAGATAGTGGGAAGAAATCCTTCCCTGTGAGGGTGTTCAGGCCCTGGCACAGGTGCCCAGAGCAGCTGGGGCTGCCCCTGGATCCCTGGAAGTGTCCAAGGCCAGGCTGGAGCAGCCTGGGACAGTGGGAGGTGTCCCTGCCCATGGAACAAGATGAGTTTTATGGTTCCTTCCATCCAAACCCTTCAGTGGTTTGTTTGTGGTGCTGCAGTGCTGCCTGATGCCCACAAACACATTAAACCAGCTCTGTTTGTGGCCCATCCTCATCAAAACGGGCAAGGGGAGAGGACGGGGGGGGCAAGTAAAAAATGACCAAATCCTCTGAGAAAGAATTCATCTTCAAAACCCCTGTGAGAAAACCCTTTGAGGGACAGGGAAGGTTTTGAAGCTGTATTTTTGGGCCACAGAAAGCTGCACTGCACTGTCAAGAAAATACATCTTAAAAGTGCAGCTCCCAGCTGCCCAGTACAAGAAAGACACCAGAATACTGGGAAACAAAAAACCCAAAAAATCCAAGAAACCACCAGAATACTGAGCAAAGAGCCCCAAAGATGATTAAGGGTGTTTGGTGTATGAGGCAAGGCTGAGAGAGCTGGGATGAATCAGCCTGGAGAAGAGGAAAGTCGGTGGGATCTTCTGAAAGTCCATAAAGATGTGGTGGGAGGGAATAACAGAGCCAGACTTTCTTCAGTCAAGACAACACGAGAGGCAACAGGCACAAACTGATAATGGTTCCAGTTAAACAGGAGGAAGACTATTCCCTGCAGTGGTGATTGAGCACTGAAACAGGTTCCCTGGAGAGGCTGTGGTGCCTCCGTCCTTGGAGAGAACCAAATCCCAAATGGAAACAATCCCGAGCAGCCTGCTGCAGGGGGAATGGACCAAAGGTCTCCAAACCAGGCTCAGCTGTTCTGTAGAGCCACGATTCCCTGATGGAATTGCGGAAAAGTCTTTGTGTTATTTAAAGCAATACTTTTTTCTTCCCCCCTATGCTTTGTTATTTCACTATTGAGTTGCTATGAATTAGAGAAATTTCTTGGCGTTGTCTTCACCTGCCTGCACTAACCCTCGGTTTGCTCTGCAGGTGTCCTGCAGCATGGCAGGTGAGGAAGAATTCTTCCTGGAGGAGAGGAGATTCAAGCAGTGCTGTGAAGACTTTGTCAAGCACTCGCAGCAGATAGGAGATGGTTGGGAGTGGAGGACTAGCAAGGTAAAACAACCAGAGTGTTGACTTCTAGGAGCTCCTGGTGGACTTTCTGGGCTGTTGACAGCCACCACAAGCTGAAACATCCTTCGACTGCATAGGTGTGTTGGTGTGAGGGCTTAGTGCAGGTGTGGAATAAGCTGTGGATCCCTGAATCCTGGCCAATCCATCAAAACCCTTCTTCAGCCGTGGGCAGGACAATGAATGTGGTGTCACTGTGGAATTCAATCCCTCCTACCCTGGGCAACGCTGTGTGGTTTCATATCCAAAATTCACTTTAACCCTTTAGGCTGAAATAGCACACAGCCTTTGTTCTAGATCCTTGGCTTAATGTATTTTCATTACAATACCTGTCAGCTGCATACAGCAACCAGAAATACCTGCCAGTATTAATGGTCAATTCTCATTATTTGCTGCTTCTCCATAACTTTCAAACCTCTGCGACAATAACTACATGTTGTTTCTAGGTCATTAATCAAAATTTTAAATAGCACAGGGCTAAGACTAGTCCCAAAGGACCCCATTAGAACCGCTTCTTTTATGATGATTTCCCCATTTTTTAAGTTACACTTGAGATCTGTGAATTAATAAATTTTCATCCTGTAGCATGTGTAAGATTAGTGTGGGATTATTTTGATTTTTTAAAATTTCCACTTGTGGAATTCACAAATATCTTAGGGAATTCTGAGCATGTATTGTTCCAACTTGTATGTTTATCAACCAAACATGTCTTCTGAAATTACACTGACAAATTCTGCTTTCTTTGAGAAAAATGCTTTTACTATACATTATTTTTTCATTTACTGAATCCTATATGACTGTTGTTATTTGGCTCAGGATAATATCAAAATAATATGTGTATAGGTACACAAATCACCCAGTATTATGTATTATAGTGTATAAATATATATTGATACAGTATATAAAAATGTATCATTACAGTATATGGAGATATATTGATACATGCTGGCTTTCTCCAGTATGTAGAGTTTCATGTTCTCTTTTTTGTGTATTCTTTCTATTGTAGAAAATTTGCTACTCTAGTTGGTATTTTTTTTTTTTAGAGTTTAATGGCTTCAGTGGTTTCCCATGCTTTCCTGAATTTTTTTGGAGAAAAATCGTGCTTTTTCCAGTGTGTGCCATCATTTTTACATATGTAGTTGCACATTAATATTTGTAACCCTTTCATCACAGACAGTCAGAATTTCAGCGAGAGGGAGGACCTTGGACTTGAATTTGTTCTATTTAGGAGTTTTTAAAAGTGCAAATATTAGCCAAGTGTTACAATGCACCCTTTCTTACAGAAAACCATTTGAAACTTTAGATTTCAGTCCAAGGCTATATTTGTGAGGATTTATTCAACAAAGAAAGATGCTCTGAGCCTCTACTGGGAATTTAATACATGGGTCAAAGTCTGAACTTTCTGTGAAATAAGAAGCTTTGCTGGAAATAGCAGAATGAGATAGATTTTTGTTCTCATATAAAAAATTTCTCAGAGGCTTGTTTTCTTTTTTTAATGGGCCGAGTTGGCGACTCTGTGATTTCAGCGTGTGATAAAAACCTGGCCATGGAGACCATCCATTTATAGTGTGGAGTCTGGGAAGAAAGCTTTGCCTCAACAAGATGTCTCATTGTCTTTTTGCCTTTTTTCTTTTTTTTTTTTTCACCAGTATATGTGTTGTGGGTAGTTTGGGGCACTCTTAATTTTGCTGATGTAATGCACTTGGATCCCATTCCTCATTCCTGACTCACGTGAATAGACCCATTGATAGCAGTGAGACCACACAAGTGAACCAGGCTGGTAGAACTGTGTTCCTGTGTTCCCGTGTTTTCTGTGGAGATTAAATTTAGATGATGAAATACTCATTGTTCTCCTGGAGCTGCCTCTTGGTGCAGAAGCTCACATGGCCCAAGCAGAACCCTGTATTTATAGCTGTAAGTGCAATGTTCCAAATGATATTATTTTTATAATGTGTTTTCTTGGTTTGGGCTTTTTTTTTTTTTTTTCCCACCAGGAGAAAGCTGTAAAAAAAGCCAAGAGCACCTCTACTGCAGGAGCTGGTGGAACTGAGCTTGGGTGCTGCTGTTGGGGATGATGGCTAAATGTTGCCGTGGAGGTCGAGACTTAACTGGAGCAAACGAGGCCCTGCTTGCTCTCTGCTTTATGTTTCACACTCAGTGAGGTTAATCCAGGTGATCACAAGCTGCTTTAGCTCCCTTTGGCTTTTGGCACGGCTGCAGCAGGAAGGGACTCCCTTTGCACATCAGCGGGGCCGAGGTTCTGGCTGCAGCTGTGATTTACCGGGGTGTGCAAGAGCACAAAACACTGCAGAGTGCGGCAGCAGGGGTGCTCTGACACACAGCGGCAGGGACTGCTGGCTCCAGCTCTCCGTCCATCCCTCCGTCCGTGTTTTCTCGTGGCACTCAGGGAGTGGAAAGGCTGTGAGGGTTGGGTGCGCTCTGTTGGGGGGAAGAACCGGTTCAGGGAGGCGGAGGCTCAGTCCGGCCCGGCTCTGGCACAGCTCGCTGTGCCTGGGGCATTCCACCTCCGTGGGTGGCTGCAGCGCTTCCTCGGCTGCTCTCAGTGGGACAGATACCTGCGCAGGGATCTTTCCTCCTGCTGGCGCTGCTGGGAAGCTCCACGAGGAGTGAGAGGAACGAGGAGACGCTTGAGAGGGCGTTGAGAGTGAAAGGAGTGGATTTTCTATCACCAATTTAGGCTTAGATTTTCCTTTCACCATTCTCTGCGCGCTGCGTTCCTCCCTGCACGGGCTGCTCTTGGCTGCACAGCCAGGACATGCAGGAGAGTTTGGTGGGTTCATGCTCTTAAAGAGATTTATTGAGAAAATAAGACATACAGTAGGAGAAGCGAGCAATGTAATTGCCTATAGTGTTATTCATGCTTGAAAATCAATGGGAAAAGTACACGTAGAGAGCATTATCCTTCTTTTAGGCATGAAACTTGATCAGGACAAAGTGAACAAGTAGCTCATAGTAGATTTTGGAGGTATGTATAATCTACAGTGTCTTTGGAAAGAGAGAAGTAGTGTGTCAGTATAAAACCTGTGATGGTTTAAAGGTAAAAAGGAGTGGCACAAACTGTCAGCAATGACAAATTAACCAAAGAGTTAAATCACAGTTAAATTTGCAGTCTTGTCAAGTAATTTGATGCTAAGTTAATGAATTTTGTAGCAAGACTGTTTTGAATAGAATCCTTTTTCATCAGATGTTGTGCATATGCTCTCTGTTTGTCTGAAATAAAATGTAATGAAACAGCTAATAAACTCCCAGTTTATTTGTTTCCTTTGAGAAATAAATCCTCGACATGCAACTACTGTTTTTTGTGTTCTGTACATGCTTTCTCCCTTTCAGAGTGTACCTGGTATTAAACGTTTTCTCTCCTCTTGCTCCTAATTAGGAAAAATAAAATGTGCAGGTAGGCCGGCCAGTAATGCAGGAAAACTCCTAAAGCTTTCTTCTGCCACTCTGGGATTGTACAATGGCACTTAACAACTGTGGGCTGTGTGGCCTGGGAAGCAAAATGATAAAATGGGAGCTGGGAGAAGGCACAGCTTCGTCTGTTTTCCCTCATGTTTGACCTCAGAGGTGATCAGCAGAAGGAAACAACTTGTGACTCTGCGTACATAAACTCTGAAGTGGTTTTGTTGTGTTCTGTTTTCAGAACTTTGCAAAGTTACAGGGGGAAGCAGAGCAAAACCAAGCCAGCCTCGCAAGAGTTGGGAAGTTAATCCTGGCACAAATGCATTGAAATAGGTCAAAATCGTTAATAACTCCTCATCTCTTCATCACCTTGGTGCACTGCCCTCCCGTTCTTTGGCACTTATCCTGATCCCCAGGGTGCAGTTGTCTTATTCCATTAATAGCTGTATTAAACTTTACTTTTGCTGTTCAGGTCTTTGACATCCTTCAACACCAAGAACTGGTGTAAACTATCCGTGAGAAGGTGCTGAGGAGCGCTGCAGTCATCAGTGCCTATAAAAAGACTTGGAGCCTGTGCCTAAATACCATGCTCTGTTTATTTTCTAGAACAGTGAAGGCATTTACCATTTTGGTTACAGAAAATTTCTTTTTTTTCTTTCTCTTTTTCTGAACGCAGGACCTTGGTGATGGTTATCTTAGTAAGACACATTTCCAAGTAAGAAACAGACACATCCCACCAGATCTCAAGGAGGAAAACAATGATAACACTGAACAAACGTTATTTGCACATGTAGAAGTAAGTACAGATTTTTGAACTTACATGTTTATAAAATAAGTAATAAAATAAAAAAACACTATGCTAGTAAAGCCTTCCAGCAAACCTTCAGATCTGAAGTTACCAGTGGCTTTTAAGGAGTTGTCCTACAGTTATAGGAGAACTAATTAATACACCTCATTGAGGTGTACAGCTGTATTGGTGATGAAAATTGGGAAGAAACAGAAAAGTTTCCAGCATCCTTTATGTAGGTGTTCTCATAGGATAATATTTCTTAGCATTTTGATTCATAAGGAAACTTTGTTTTGTTTTTTTTTTTTTTTTTGCATGTGTTTGGAAAAAGGTTAATCATCAAGATTTATTTTTCTTAGAGATAAATGTTACTTAAGAGAATAAAGTAATACTCATTTGAAGTGCTAATTATTGAGTAAGACTTCTATACTCACTGGCTACTTTTCTACTGTGGAACTGACTTAAAGACTGAGCAATGTTTTGAAACTGGTGGCAAGCAGTGAGATGTTCCTGAAGGAGAATAAACATCTTTCTTCCAGAAAATGAAAACTGTTCATTAAACTCTGGTTGGACCGATCTGAATAATTATTTGCTTGCTTGAGTCTTCATTAGACCTCCAGATTATTGGCTAATCAGGATACAAATGACAGGGATTCCCTCCCTTGCCATGTTGTTACCATAAATAGGAAAATAAATCTTGGAATATAATAGAATGAAAGCAATGTATTCTGTGTGCCGTAAGCTGTTGAATGGGTGGATGTGGTACACTTTGCAGTTACCTTTTTCTGCAATTCCTTTCCTTTTTTCATCAGCACTCTGATTGCCTTTTTTTTCCCCCACTGAGACTCTGGTACATTTAAGACATTTCTGGTCTGAAATGAGTATTCTTTTGGCCTGGTTTCTGGAGGAAATGGCACTTAAAACAACTGTGCTATTAGTCTGTGATACAGTCATTTCTACTGATTTTTTGAGCTCACTCACAGGTTTCAGCTGCATTTTAAAGAGGGATAGCTACTCAAGTCATTTAACAAATACCTGAGGCGTTTTTCAAGTTTTTCTTTAAATTGTGTTCTAATATTTTGTAAAAAGAAGGTGGGTATGAATGCTTCAGGGGTTGTTATTTAATTGTTGTTAACAGCAGTGTTTGTATACTTCAGCCCTGACTTGTAACAACAGATTACTGTTTATATTGAAAATTGCTTCTGATTATTGTGACCTTTTTTTTTCTTGAATAATGAATCAAGTCTTCATTACAGAGTGCATTTTAAAAGAACACCTGTAAAAAGCTATTGAGTCCTTCTGGTGTCAGTTACAGAAAATATCATAAAACAAAAAAGGCTTCAGAGACTCTAAAACATACTGAAATGTTAAATACACCAAAATATTATAATAAATAATACACTGAAATAAGATTCCAGGCGAAACTTTGTGATTTTTCAAGATACTGAAGTGGGTAGTCCTTGATATATTTGGGAAGATTTCTTTGTTTTGAGCCACAGTAATGTGCAGGTTGGAAGGACCCTCTTGGAGAAGGAACCTGTGGTGTAGGAGCAGTGAAGATGAAGAGTGAAGCGAGAGAAAGGTCTCAGAAAATCATGGAGGTTATAAGATGATAAGAAAAAGAATTAATTTCTTCTCCAAAATACTCAATGCCGAATAGAGATGATGTCAAATTTACATTCTACATTGAGCTGAAGGGTAACCAGACTGTTAAAGTTATTTAATCTCTCAAATAGGAAATTGAAATTTGCTATGGATATGTAGAGCTGCGTGTTTAACACTAAGAAATATGAAAATGGTGACTGTGGAGAGGTTACATTTTGTTAGGCACAGTAGTTCCTGTGTAAGATGCATGTCCCTTTTCACAGATATTGGGTGCTAGAGACCAATTCCACTCTAATAACAATCTGTTATTTAAATAGGTGTTAGGTTTTGGGGTTTTTTGTTTTTTTTAAGTTTTAATATATGTTGTACCCATAAATCACATGGTCTTGCAGAATTACTGCAATCTGTTTGAATAAGTTATTGAAATACATTCTGATGAAAAGCAAAAGTTGTGGTCTTGGTGGAAATTGGAAAGGTTTCTTCTGGCTATATGCATTCAATATTTACTTTTTTTTTTTAGAAAATTAATAAATTTTATTTTTATTTATTTGCAGCTTAGAAAGGCTCTAAATAAGAAATAAAATTTACTTTGTAAAAGAAGGCCATTGACTGATAGTTGCATATTTCACAATTTTCAATCCTAGAGTTACTGTTAATGATCTTGATTTTTCTATATTGTATCTCTATTATTGGTATCTTACTGGAATATTTCCATCTGTCTAATCTGATCTCCTCCAAGGTGTGGTAGAAATGATGCATGTGCATATAATAATATAATTAACCAAGAACAGTAAGAAAGGAAGAATACAGAAATTAAGATCTTGAGTAATCAACATTCATTCNTATTGGGTGCTAGAGACCAATTCCACTCTAATAACAATCTGTTATTTAAATAGGTGTTAGGTTTTGGGGTTTTTTGTTTTTTTTAAGTTTTAATATATGTTGTACCCATAAATCACATGGTCTTGCAGAATTACTGCAATCTGTTTGAATAAGTTATTGAAATACATTCTGATGAAAAGCAAAAGTTGTGGTCTTGGTGGAAATTGGAAAGGTTTCTTCTGGCTATATGCATTCAATATTTACTTTTTTTTTTTAGAAAATNCAGAAATCAAAAAAAGACTGTGCTGTGGAATATGCCAGGGCATAAGAGACCAGAAGATTTTCCTCCCCTCATCGTGGAAATCTAGTTCAAAGGTTAGAAATGGAGTGTTAGTTTTGGCAGACAAGGTGAAAATTTGGAGGAAAATCAGAAGACAGATTTTTGAAGCTGGGTGAAATTATAGGAAAGTTATCCATAGTGAGGATTTAGCTCCTGTGTAAGGGCTGGAACCCAGGACACATCAGGGAGGAAGTGATGTAGAATAAATCATAAATATATCCTGTTGTAGTGGGGTACAGTTAGGATGTTAAAACTGCAGAGGGGCAAAATTATCATTGTTCTGCTCATTTTCAGTCTGTGAAGAGACACTGAAACCTAATGATACGATGAAGAAAACACACAAATAGCCTGGTGTAACTTTATTCAAATAGAAAATCAATTATCAGTTATCACAGTGTCAAAAATGTGCTAATCTTATGGGATCTACTGGAAGCCTGACCAATTTACTTGGAGTTTGTTTCACCTCATTGATTAGCATGGACAGTTAATGTTTCCAACTTTCCATCTCATTGATTGGTGTCTAAATACCAGGAGCCTTCCTGGTGGAGGAGTGATGAATAACTTTGTATTCTGGTCTTTTCCACAGAGCAGTCTGTATTATGTGCTGGTTCCTTTTTATACGAGTTTGTGTTTCAATCTGAAAACCCAAGAATAAAATTCTATGTGGGTTTCTTTCTGCTTATTTTAGATATCTGCAATATAGAGCTTGTCACTTAAATCTTTGTTTCAGCCTGAGGAGGTAAAAAAGCATTTTTGGGTATAAATCAGTTGACCTATTTTAGATGTCTCCTCTAAGAGAGGATGAGTCTAAAAGTGTGTGTTTTTTCCTCAGGGGTGATCAAGGTTAAGCTACGTGGCTGTGGATGCCTGCATGTTGTCATGTGAGCTCTGTACAACAAAAGGTGGCTCTGGGCTCCCTAAAGCACTGGGAATTTGTGCTGGTGGCTTCACTGGAGCTGAGATTTCACTTTGATGGTGAAGCTCGTACTTAGTTGAGGATTGTGTTTTGTAAAGTAGCAGCTTAAGGAAGTTTGTCTTTTTATACTTGGCAGTGTCTCAATTGTCAAGCTGTTTATCTTAATGAGGTGCCTGGGGATCCTGTCTTAGGCAGATCTTACTTTTCCATTTTTCCATCCTCCTGGAAAAGGATTCGCACTGTTCTTCTGGTACACCAACCTCTGTTTTTTGTGATTTTAGTTTAATCTGATTGGTAAACATAAACATTGTGACTGATGATAAACTTCAGGCCAAAGTTGGTGGAGGATGCCCTTCTGACCAGTGAGATCAGGTTCAGTCCCTTGGACATGAGCTGAGGAGTCATAAACCTTCTACAGTCTCTTCTAAAAGAATAAAAATTGCCTGAGATGCAAAGCAAGGGACAGATAGGAACACACGGGTCCCATTTGAAAAATTTTAAGTTGCCATTTTGTTCTGGTTAAATTTTTATTGAATCAGTTGTTGTCTTTCTGAGCTGTTCTGACTTTATGCCAGCTGAGTGTCATCTGTACTTTTCCACAGACAGCATAAATCTTGTGTAACCACCATAAAGCGTTCTGGCTAATTCAACAACAATCTTCAGTATGTATTCTTTCTTGATCCAAATCAAATCTGTCCTCCCAGGACATCTGTCAGGGTCTCTATCAGTGAACATGGGACTGTGTCTTCTTTTCTAGCAAGAACAGAACAGTTACATACATTACTGCATGAATTGTTGATAAGGTGAAAAACAGTGTACAAGATTCAAAGTGAAGGTAGTTCTCCTGCCCTCAAAGAGCTTATGCTCTAAACGAGTAAAATGGGAAAAATCTGGATTCACTTTATGCGTTCTCTTTGTTTGTTATTCAAATAGCCCAAGGGAAGCAATAACTTGGAGTAATAATTCTCAGTGTGTGGTTTGTCTCAGCTCCTCTGGGTCTTGCAGAAGAAGTGAGTCAGCACGGAACCATTCCTGGAGCTGGAGACACTGCCGCTTTATGAAGGAGTGGGCAGGTTGGGAATGCTGCAGGTCTGTTCGTACCTGACACTGCCTTTGGAGAATGAGCACTGAACCCCAGCAAACACGCTGATCAAGTTATGCGTTTGCTGCATTGTGGGCTCCACCTTTGCTGGCAGCTGTTCGTGAGTGGTGGTGAGGATCTGCCTGATGGGGGATGTGGGAATGAGTCTGACATCTTTCTTAAACGTCGTAATCCCATAATTTTCTGTTCAGCTGCACTTTTGAGTTTGTAGAAAGTAGAAAACTACAATTCTTAGCAATTATTAATCATTTTTTTCTCCAAACAAATCCAGTATTTTTACAATTAGGAACAGCTCCTTTTTGTTTTTTCTGTGCAAAAATAAATAGGATGAATGCAGTATAAACATTTGCATAACCACAGTATTTGTTGGATAGTTAAGTGAAAACTGAGCAAGCAGTGCTTAAGGAGAAAAATGTAAATACATTTAATAGAATCCAGCATTCACTGCAGGAAATAATGGAAGTACCTTAGAAAAGAGGAAGAAAATCAAGTATTACATACCTAAACCATCAGTTTGTAGTAGATGTGTCGGGCTCAAGAGCAGTGAAGTTGCTCGTGTACCAGCACTGTTTTCAAATTCTGCATCGCAGAAGTGGAGCCCAAATGGAGACCTGTAAAAAATAAATCAAGAAACCACTTATGCTGAAGAGTTCTAAAGTGTATCACAAAAACTCCATGAAGATCTCGTGATTTTGCTTAAAAATCTATTAATCTGAAAGTAGAATTAGCCTTTATTAAAGCACAGGAAAATATTCCAGTGTGGATTTTATTAACTGTTGTCTACATGAAAGGGCTTGGCAAAATAATGGCATTGTTTAGAAATATCAAGGCTGGAAGGAGCTTTGGTGTAGACATTACAGCCCTTCCTGGGGCTGGGGAGCCCTCAGAAAAAGCAAAATGCCTCAGACAGAAACCACCTGAGTCCCAATCCTGCTTTGGGTCTCTTTCTCTGATGGGATGCCTGAGTCTTCAAGGAGGAAGTTTAAGTGTTTCTGTAAAGTTCTGGAGGCACAGGAAGCTTTTGTCTCCCACACACAGACCTTTGTGCATCATTTTCTGCGTGTCACGTTGGAATCCTGGCAAATCTTGTTAGCAGTAGTTACATTTAGTTTCCAACAGCTTTGATGACATGCTGTTGGCTTGACTGTCGTTGAGGGTGGTGGGACCCTGATCTGAGTTCTCTATCTTGCACGTTCTTTGATTGCTGTTCTGTTTCACCCACTAATAACTTTCCACAAATCTTCGGAAATATATCAAAAGCAAGTATATAAACTAATTATGATGCTTTTGAGAGAGCTGAAGGAGCACTTTGTGTGACCTCCAAAAGTGATTCATTTTCTGTTTAGATGTTAGCGTGGAGTGATTTCAACTTTTTATCTGCCATCTTGGTATTCAGAGCTGTCACTTAAAATTAGAAGAAAATGGTACATCAGACACAGGAAAAGATGCTCTAATTAGGGTTTGGTAACTGAATGTGACAGTTTAGTTGGAGTTACCCTGGCTGAAGGCATGATGTCATTCCAGCACAATGAATTTCTTCTGCAGTAAATAAACCTTCATTTCCTGTGGAGCTCGCTCTGAGGCTGTGGGAAGTGAAGGTGATTTTCCCAGAATCTGAACTTTGAGAGAGTATTAATGCCAGAGACAACACTATTTGTAAGCCCACCCTTTTGTCCTGGTGTTTTAGATATTAAGAAGGGCTATTATTGTTTTGTTTCCATTTAGTGCATTTTCTCATGATGTCTGGAAAGGTGTTTTGCAAAATCTGTTTGGTGCTTTTGGAGCATCTAGACAAGATCAAAATCAAAGTACTTACACCTTCTTAATTCTTCAAGTTAAAATTTAATTAAATGATTTTAGTTTGATTTAATGTCATAAATATACATTGTGGTGGGGTTTTGTGCAGTAAGTCATTATCATGAGGCTGTAAAAAATAGTTTTTAAAAATTGTGCCAGAGCAGACTTGAACTGTGGTTGTCTTCACACAGTAAATTGTGTTAATTTACCTTAGAACTGTGTGTAATTGCATATACAGCAGCAGTATCAGAGATATGGAGGCCACACAGTCACTCATCTACATGGACTGTGTGCTTCCCCTCTCAGCTTGCTGGGTTAATATGATTTTTTACAAGTCTTGGTGGCTCTTCCATCAAATGTTTTGATGCTTGGCATGCCTTGATAGCTGGGCAAAACATCAAGAGATCCCAGCTTCTCAGTTTTATCAGTGGCAAGGCTTGTGAGAAATTAAAATCTGTTTTTCTGTTTCCAACTTAAAAAATATTACTGCTGTGGTCTTAATAGGAGAGACAGTTTTGAAAAAAGACATTTTTCCTTTGTTGTATTGTTCAGCCCCTCTCTCTCCCTCTTTTTTCCTCCTCAAAAAATGTTCAAAATGAGCTGCCATGAATGGAGGAGATACTGAACTGATGGCCATACCAACAGTGCTTACGTTGGCACGTTTGGCCACACTTTGGCTTCCTTTTATTTAATATGGTGAAACTGGTGCATGTTGTGACATAGTACCACAATGGCATTTCCTAATCAATGCAGTGAAGAGTTTGGGGGGATCTAAATTCCCCAGCTTTTATGCATTTTGATATCAAGACATGGGATTTAGGATGCATTAGAACGTGATTCATATTGTTCAAAGTTGCTCACAGTTGTTCAATCGCTGAGATACCCACATTGCAGAAGGATTTTTTCTCCAAGCACATGCATTGAGATGTGATGCTAAATATCAGAGAAAAATTAATGTTACCATTCTTGCATTCCTGAAGGCAAATCTCCAGTGTGTTTGTAACAACCTGACCGTGCCAGGTGTAGATAAATTTTGTAGATAAATACACATTTTCAAGTACTTAATGACATTAATTCACAAATGAGAGACACGACACTGTAGTGTTTGTCAATCCTGTTTTACCACAATAGAACCAAAATCACAATCTGGTCAATTGTTAGCATTTTACTTTTGATGGTGAACCTCAAAACACTTCATGTTTCCAGCCTTGCATGTATGCCTGCTTTTGTTTCTCTTAAATTAAATTGTACTGGTTCAATGTTACGCTCTAATTTTCTGGGGATGATGATGCTCATCTGTATTGGAACAATGCTTTTATTTTGGCCAAGTGCCTGTGTTTTTAGCAGTGTCATATGATTATCTTTCAGTGTGTTTGGATTGCTCGCCTGCAGCACACAGGTCGTGTTGGCTCAGAGTGAATATTGCAGATTTAGGGCCTCAGAGTGGCTTCCTGAGAACCAGGCTAAATGGCCAAACTTCCATATGTTGCTGCTTTGTGGAAAATTCATGGTTATTGTCCTTTTAGCTGTGAGGTCCAACTGTGAGTTTTGTTTCCTTCCCAACACCATCTCACTGTCATTGTCTCTCAGCTCTCAAGATACATGAAAAAATGCTTTTCTCCCCCTTTTTACAAAGAATGCTTGTGATTTTCTGCTCTTGAAAAAGATGCAGTCTCGTACTTCTTTTTCTCCCTTGCTTGATAAGCTTTTCTTTACCATAAATCTTTTTGTTAGTCTTATTAATTAAGAAGCAACCGCTGCTGGGTTTGTGTTAATATTGTAAATAAAGCAATACAGCTTTTTTCTGAGGTCAGAACGTGGTGTTTCTCGAGAACATTATAGACTTATATTGTGTAATCAGTGTGTGATTTTGAGGTCAGGTCCTTTCTAGATATAACTAAAGAGCATTGAAGTTCACTGAAACTTAGGAGCTTGTGCAGGAAAATGTGTTCTAGAGTTACGAATTATTTTTCATGAATCATAAAAATATCTTATTTTTCCCCATATAGACCAACACACAGATAGAAGACACTGCTTTTTTTACCTTATAGGAGTCAAGACTTAATATATATACTTTAAAAACATGTCTATATATAAAGTGTATATATAACATAAACTTTTTTCATACTGCACTAGGATGCAACATGATGCTGCCAATGCAGAGTGTTAAAATCTGGTACTAACGTGATTATGAACGCTCCAATTTAAAAATTTCTATTCTAGTATACATCAGAAATTAATTTGGTTCTGTCAACTTACATGAGACAGGTGTTTTCCTGAATGAACAAGACAATAGATCTTTAATACAGAGCAGGGTTTTTTTTCACTTGAATTAGGTTTGTTAATGTTGTGTAACCTCTCTGCCCTGGTTTGCCAGGGACTAGTTCAGGCAGCACTTGGACATGCTCGCTGACTTTCTGAAGGAGGCACTCACTTCTACCAAGTGCAAGATCCTGAGAGCACATCCTGAGCACATGGGACATTAATGCTTGGGAATGGAAAATACACTTCTTGGCATAAATGGGTGTGACTGGGACTATTTCGCTTAATGGGTGGCTTTTTCACGATGGTGTGTGGTGGTAGCAATGAAAATGAGTTATTTGAATTGACTCAAACCTCTCTTGCCACCACTTTTCTCTGAATTCTGAGGAAGATACAATGTCATACACTAAATAAGATTTAAGTTTGCTGTTTGAAGCGGAAAACAATAAAGTGTAAAACCTCGTTGAGATCATGAGATGGACATTTTTTTGGGATAAGTGGTCACTGAAGTTGTGGAAAAGCAGGCGTGTCTAGTATGGGAGAGAGAAAGCTGAGAGACAAAAGGCTTGTGCTGTAGGTCTTGCTTTATAACATAAGCTTTGTGTCCATCTAGTGATTTTTGTAATATGATCATTAGTGTTTCCATCTGTATTTTGTGTTTTCCCCTATTTGATTGCTTGCCAATAAAATTTCTTTCCCAGACAGCTGAACCTGGCTTGCAGACTGACAGGGCACAAAAAAACGCCCCCACCTTCAAGGGAAAAGCACATTAAAAAGCTTAGAAATCACCCGAAAGCGTTAACGGCTCTGTTGGCTGCTACACGGTGGGATGCAGGAATTGCAGTAATGTTCTCTTCCATCTGGTGCCTGCAAACTTGCTGTTTTCAGAGGCATTCACTGCTGTAGCAAACTGTTCACTTATTCATTCTTGTGTAGTTGCCCGTTATTCTTTGGAAAAGACTGGGGTTGAAGGCGGCTCGGCTCTTTGTTGCAGAAGTGCTCGGTGTCAAACACATTACGAGGAGATGTCAGTCCAAATGCAAATACCATCAACTCTCAAAGCCTCCCCGCATGTTGTGTATATTTGGAATGTGCTGTGAAGGTGTAGTCCCAGGAGCGAGGATCTTGACTGACAATACTCGGAGGGAAAATCATGCAATATCTGTGCCAAAACGTCTATCTCAGGCTGAAATTTCAATTTCCGCTTTGAATTTCCTGGCTTGTGTTAAGCTAGCGTTACAGCCTCGGTTTTCCTTCTTTTCTTAGGATCTTGGTGGTTATTTTCTTTGTTGCATCTGGACTGGTTAATTTTCAGGAAGGTGAGATAGCAACTGAGTGGAAGGTGTCACTCGGAGAGGGAGGAAGGGTTTAGGAAACTGAAGCAAGTGAAGACACATTTCTTATTGCCAGACCTTGAGATAAAGGAATTAATATATAATTCCTGAGCACAAACCACTCAAAAACGTCCAACTCTTGGTCATCACTGAACATCTGAAGTCACTATGTTCATGCAGCAATATCTTTGGTGATGTGTTTGTAGCAAGACAGGTTAGCCATCACCCATCATACATGATCCTATCCCAGAATTTAAATTAGTCTTTTCAGTCCTGTGGTATTGAGCAGGTAGGTTAACTTATTAACACTTTTCCTGGAAGTATTACAGGAATTCTCAGCATTCTGGCCATTTTAGTTGAATGTTACATAATGATGTACATTTATATAAATCTTGTGTTGATTTCAGAAATTGTGAGCAGTACTGGGGTGCGTTGGGATGACCTTGGAAACATTCATTCCAGTATATGTAATTTCCAGGTGCTGTATGATGTGCCTTTGTCTTTTTCAGCTTTGTTTTCTGTAAGGATTTGGTGCTGCCTGTACTGATGGGGTAGCTGTGTGTGGGACCTGGCCCTGCTGTATGTCCACGTGCTGCTGGTGCAGTGTCTGAAATATCAGCCACAGGCCTGCTCTTGAGGGCCTCAGGGCTTTCAGGATGAGGGCTTAGCTCTCACTGGCAGGTATGTGGGAGCCAGTGGTTGTGCCTGTTTTTGACTCAATTCCTTTGGAAATGCTCTGGAGATCAATTAAGATTCTGTTTGTCACCACAGTGTGCTCTTGAGCTTGCTTTTTACTTTTGAGTGTCTCTAAATTAAGATATTATCTGCTTGAGTTCAGGCAGCAGCAGTGCAGACGTGGGTAGATGGTCATGGTGACCTTCAAAAACCAGTTATTTCTTCACCAACTGACTCGGAACTTTAGCCCTGAATATGATTTAATGATTCTGAAGTAAGTGTCTAGCTTAAGCAGACTGAATTCCATCTTCCAGCTTCGTCAGTACTTCAGTTAGTGCTTCTGAAACTTTTTTTTTCCCTTCTGTGTACTCAGTGAAATCCATACTTTTGAGATGTTGTTAGGTAATACTGATGTTTTTGGGAGGGAGGTGTGTCAGAAGAACTAAATGCTGTTATCTGGGCCATACAATTTCCAGCAGTTGTGGAAGCTGAGGCAGGTGTCTGAGCTCACCTGGACCTTGGCAGCTGTGGCTCCTTTGCCTCTCTTCAGCAGGAGCTTCTGAGCACAAGATGCTTGGGAAAATCAGGCCACACAAAGAGAGCAATGCCAATCCAAATGAGAATCTCTGATTTTGAAGGTGTTGTCCAACATTTAGAAGCTAAGGCAAAGTTAAGTGTCTTGAGTTGCTGCACAGGTTTACAAGAAAGAACACAAGTGCAAGAAAAACTTCTATATGAACTCCTGAAACTGAGTAGGATGCATGGAATATATTTAAACATCTCCTTTGCAGGAGTCTTGTCTTTCAGCAGAGTCACAGCATGTGTTCTAATACATGTTTAATGTGTGTTTAATTAGTCCAGTGTTTAAGATGCTGAAGTGTAGTTAAAAATTGAAGAGAATATTGAATCAAAATTTTGATCGCACAGTCTGGTATAAGCTAGAAATATTTAGCACTCAGAAAAAGAAAATATTACTACTGCTATTATTACTACTGTCCATTTAAACACAAATGTAACTGGCAGACTGTCTCATGGCTTTGTAATTTTTAAAATACTTCTAGTTGCTGCCCATTGTTAGATGCCTAAATTCCATATTCCCCAGATTTTGTCCTATATTTTAGAGGGATAGAAACACATTTGCTGTTTAACATCAGATCTAGTTTTGGTTTTGTGTAAACCATAACTGCACAAATTTGAATTCAGAGAAAAATGTTATACATTGGAAAGATGAGACTGCAGAAGGTCTGCTACACCATGGTTAGCAAGGTATAACACTTTCCTTTGGATTGTGTTAGAAAACCTGTTTTGATCTGGTTTTCTGTGATGTGTGCTTCAGTCTCTGCCCTTGCCCCTTCTCAGAAATTCTTCTTTCCATGGAGTGATGCTAACCACGTTTGAGGAAAGTAAAGGTTTTTAAAGATAATTAAGCTTCTGCAAGTTTTATGGAGGTAAGTGGCTGAGTGGAGGACAGGCCATGAAAGTTCCCTGCCTGAGGTAATTCACTGTGTGCCAGAGAATCCACACCACAAAGGGCTTTGTAAATGTCCCAGCTGGGGCAAGAGCCCTCCCCTTCCTTGGGCCTAACACTTGATGCAGATCTGAAGGATAGAAAAATCAGCCAGACTAAACATTTCAAAGTAATTCCAGGTAATTCTGGGCTTACAGTATTTAGCAAGCAACTTGATAAGCGATTTCAAAATATTTTGTCATCTGAATTTGAGGCAATACAAACTAACAAATATGAATTGATTAAAGAACTA
>WEZZ01040512.1:3038-17142 GCA_013400585.1 Chloropsis cyanopogon
TTCTTCACAGAACTCAGGCACTGAAGAACTAATGAGTTCATAATTATGAGCATTACTGACATAATACAAAATATTCAGGAAAAAAAAAATTGCATGATTTAAAAAACTGTGAGCTTTCATTTCAGTGCTTCAACTGTTTAAGTGTACTCTTTTTCTCCATCTCAAAAAAAAAAAGATTTCTACAAAATTAAATTTAAAAAGCCTTCCATACCTAAATTAAATTGTGGAAATATGGAGAAATTATATGGAATGAAGATGGCCACATGTCGCCATCTTTCATCCTCAGACCACAGATTTTGCCATTTTCACCTAGAGCTAGTCTTTGCTTTCAGAGTAAGGGTAAAATATTACTCAATGTAGATTAAGTTGTTAGAAGTATACACTATTAAACAAAATACTGATTTCTGTGCTTATTGGCTACATTCTAGCAGGTAGCTTTTGCAACCATGCCTTCCAGTCAACTAAAAGTTATCGTATTACAAGAATGAACTTTTCTGCTTTGTCTTTCACAATTTTCAGCTTTCATAGCTTTTCTCCAGCCTTGCTCTTCCCACCACAACAGTTTACACAGCTGATGAATGTTTTTAATCCTTTTAAAATTAGGTCAGCTAACTAAAGTTTGGAATGAAAAAACTGCATTAAAGATACTACAATTAAGTTAGATAATTTCAAACATCTCAGAGGTCATGGTTCAGATTATGCACTTGCTGAGTAACACTCAAATTCTGTTGCTTGTATAATTTCTAGTAGAGAAGCAGCAATATATTTAATAATATATAGAACAGCACCAACAGCTTTGTTCATGTACAAACTATAAGTCTGCATCATGGCATTGTGTCTCTCTAGATCCCTCAAATATCTTCTTATTTAAATTAAAAAACTTCCCTTTTTTTGGGGGGTAGGGATTTAATATAAATAATGAGTTTGGAGGTCAAAGGATTGGTTTCTATCAATTCTTCATTTCACAGCTCTGAGTTTGCATGTGTAGTGTAGAAGAATAGCCATAATGAGCAAAGTATTTCAAAATCCATGGATTGCCAAACTAGACTTCCTTTTAGTCTAAATGAAATCTTAGTAGATGTTTTCAAATCCATTTAGTAAAGTATCTGACTAAATCACATTCATGTCTAGTACTTAAAATCTGCAGCTTCACCAAACCATTAGTTTAAGAATCATGACCATGTTGCTATATACCAATATTCACCAATAACATGATAAATTCCATTAACTAATCCTGGCTGTTTAGGCCTCTGAGTATATAAACTAGTTCTGCAACCAAATTGATTTTTAGCATCGCTCCATTCTCTAACTGAAATATTCTAAACATGCAAAAGGCCAGAATGCAAGAGCTACCCTGAAGCTACAGTCAGGTTACTGCTCAGCCACCACAAACCTTACACTTCAAATGACAAAAAGGCCACAGGAATGCTTGTACTCACAGGTAGCTAAAACCAGAACAAATCATATGAATCATTACTGCTGCCCAGAGCAAAGTTCACTGACAGTAACACCAGCCAGAGAACTGAAGGAGACTGCAGCTTTACCATCTGACTGCAGATATGAGGTAAAACACGTCGATAAATAAAAGCCTACAAAACCTTACTGAAAGTTGAGATGCAGGTTAGTTAATATTCATTGATCCACTTGGGTGTAAACTAAAGCCAGAGAGAAAGAGGACTGTGTTTTATTCCCCATCAATAAAGTCTACCCCTCAAGATAACTTCCCTGTAATTGCAGGTATAACTTAACACCTAGGAAAACCATCCATAATTTTATATATCTATCTATATATATTTGTTGTATAACTTCTGGTGATTTCCCAAAACTAAACATCTGTATTTTGATGTTCCTTTGCCTTGGACACATGGACACAATTTTTGTGCCTTTGATACATGCAGTAATATTGTATTTCTTATAAAGGATGAAATTAAACTGTTGTTATATTATTTTGAAAAGTTTTTCTTCCTCCTCTATTCATTGTTTTTTTATTATTCTGTTACCTTCCAATTTTGGGCCTGCTTTCATCATCCTCAGTATTTCCAGTCAAGCTTACAAATCTGTTTCTTTTTCCTTTCTCTCCCTAAAGGTAAGCCCCGAGATACAGTAATTTTATATGCATGCCTGCTTCTCAATGAGCTGCAAACAGAGGACAAAAGAAATAATTTCATTCCCTACCCCCACATGTGCAAAACTGCAGCCAGGAAAAAAAAAAATAGATTCAGGCCTTTTCACTTCACTAGACAAGACTCAACAAATAAAGCCAGATCTGCTCTGCCAGACTTCTGGCTATTTGAATAGGGAAGCAGTAGCTAAGCCTGAAAAAGCATGTACCACCACACAATCTGAACTGGGCTTTCACTGCTGCTCTTGGTAGAAATGGCTGAGGAAAGATCCAGTGCACAAATGCACAGACAATGGGTGGGAAAAACGGGTGCTGTTTCTGCCTGTGTGCTTTACCAACAATACAACTACGCCGTAGAAAGAAAGAGAGAAGAAAATAAAGAGGAGGGGATTGAAGAGAGTCTGGAAGAAAACAATGGATTATTTAATGGAGCACAGATTTTGCTGATGCCAAGTGCTTATATATATAGGCAGATTCCAAATGATGTCTCAGGTTTTAGCTTTTATATTTTTCAGATTCTGTACTGCTTTAGTGTGTAGTTCCGAGCTTCATATTAGGGGAGAGTAAGCTCTCTTCCCAGAGTAGATAGACAAAACAATTCCTTCTCTAGCTGGGGACCAAGGCATCACTCTTAGAACATCATGCTTCCATATATCCTCTCTGATACTTTCTCTTCTGAATTTTGGTGCAGATTATTGTTTTGCTTGTTGTGAGGTTGATAAAAATATTAGAATTATGCCATTTACTTAAAAACAACTTCAATGATTTTAAAATCTACAGCAGATATTTCAGCTGCTGGTGGACCTTCAGTCTGATTAGTCCACTGAAAAATACTACAATATGTGATCAAACCCTGAATCCCATCATTCCAGCTTGAAATCAAACTGCATTTACGGTGAAAGAAGGGTGACATTCAAGTAATACCTGGGGCTAGCTTTGTCCTTAAGGACCTATATGAACAATACCAATACAAAAACTGGTTGTCAAAAAAAAAAAAAAAAAAAGAGAGAAGAAGGTATCAAGGTGGAATAGTATTTTCACTGATTTTTTCAGTCAAGAATACTTCTGTAATATGAGCAAAATCAATCCCTACACCTGTCTTTTTTTGATTTCTGAGACCTCCCACTTCTCCTGAGTGACATGACACAGCTTGTAGCACAAAGAGCAGATATTTTCTTCTGTTAACAATGTGAACTACTATAAATACATCCACAAGAACAAAGGATGATCTATCTGGTCTAGTACTGTGCCTCATATTTGTTATACTTTGATGAGTGTTGGGGTACTAAGATTCTGCTCAAGTATCCAGATATGGAGAGATATTGGTGCACCCATGTTTCAGTGAGGATCAGGGAAAATTTGTTTCTTAGGATTACAATTTTATTATATACATATTTTGATCAATTATTAAAAAAAAAGGCAGAGAATGAAAACTGAAAATATACCATTGACTGCTGAAGCCTTGGAAAACATAAAAATAAAGAAAAAAATCACAGACAATTTATAATTTATTACAATCTTTTTAACTTCTGCTGTTTATCTGCATGTCAAAAACAAGCCATTCACTGAAGATTTAATTATAATTATATAAATTATAAAAAAGACAACTAACTCACTAAATAGAATCCTTCTCAAGTGTGGAACCAGAATGAAGAATTATACCCACTTTCCCATCATATTCTTAGTTGTTCAAAATCTGAACTCTAGCACAGAGTTTGTATCAGAAAGCAAAGAGGGATTAGAATTAACTGCTCTACTGCAAAGCCAAATATATTATGAGAGAACCAAGAGTTCAGCTTTAGTTTGTGTGAAGGACAAGAGGGACCTGCACTAGCAGAAGCAGAGCCTGCAGGTACAAGGAAGTGATGGTTTCCCTCCATTTAGCACTTGGAAACCTAAAGCTGGAATAGTGTCCAGCTTTGGGCTCCTCAGTAGAAGAGAAACATGGACACACCTGAGCAGGTGTGTCACAAGGCCACTGAGCTGGCCAGGGGCTGGAGAGGTGGCACAGAGGACAGGCTGAGAGACAAAGCAGGGCTTGCTCAGCCTGGGGAACGAGGGTCAGGGGGCATCCTACTGCTGTCTACCACTCCTTAACCCAAGGGTACAAAGATGACAAGACCTGGCCAATCTTGGAGGTGGCTCCAGGCTAGGATGATAGGCAACAAACACAAGCACAAAATGAGAAATGACAATTTCATAAAATCTGTTTTGATCTTCCTTTTGAACCACATGGGCCATCAAACTACAACATGATCATGGAGACTTGTGCAATCTCCATCCTTCAAAATATTCAAAATTTAACTGGGACATCCTGTTAAACTGGGACAGCCCTGACATCCTTCTGTCACTGGACCTGCTTTGAGCAGGAGATAGGACTAGAAAAATCTCTTGTGGTCCCTTCCAACTTGCATGACTCCATGAACTTCATTTAAACTCAGGACATTTCCAGTGAAAGCAGCATTATCCTTGCTGAATCCGAATCAAGGAAGTGAAATCAAAAGACAAATATTTAAATTTTTTATGATTTCTGTATGCTTTTGCCAAGTAGTGATTACCTTCCTTTTGCAAAATAAGTACATGCTTGCCTAACACTATCTCTCTGAACCTACTTCATGACTTAAGAACTAGCTTTTTTATTCAGGAACCAAAATCTCTTCCAGGTGTTTGTAAGAGCAATTCTCTGTTAAGAGTTATGTAGTAACAGCCACAACCAGCTTTAATCAGTCTCAATTTTCTTGCTCTCCTCTAAGTTATTACATTATGTGGGCTTCACCTCTCAGCAAGGTATTTTTATTATTATTACTATATGAAAAACAATCTCTTTGCTTTATTTCATTTGGAATGCAATATTTTAACTCCAAAAAGGGTTTTTTTCATACTTTCAGTAATGTCATGTGAGAGAAATAGCTACTCCATGGTTTTACAAAATTGGTTGTAAGTAGGGAAGTAACTATTGTATTCTAAGCTTTTTCCTCTGCACAACATTTCTTCTGAATAAGCTCAACAGAACAGGATTCTAGGATGTCCAACATCTCTTTTCATAAAATGAAAACCTCTTATGGGGGGGAAAAAAAGAATAAAAATCATATTCTAAGTAAGGACAAAGATCTCCAGTATGAATAATAAAGAACATGCCCATGTTTGGGGAAAGTGAAATAGCTCCCTCTTCTGTAGTAATTCAGAACACAGACTACACCTTTAAAAGAAGTAAGATGCTTTGATCCTATGAAACCAGTATCAACTGACTTAAAGAAATTAAAAATCAGTGCATTCAAGCATTTACCATAAAAAAAACTGAAGGGAAAAAACCCCAAACAAACAGTAGTCTAACTTTTTACCGAATGTTTTAAGTTATAACTGGCTCAAACTGGGCCTGAAGGGTGTGCTGCTCAACAGCCTTTCATTTGAGTCTGCATACTTGTTTAAATTTTGTCTACTGTCCAAAAAAGTTAACTGCAGCCTACTAAGCAGCAGCATGTGTGTTTACTTAAGCTTCCTGTAAAAACATTCATATCATTCCAAGAGTGACTAAATGTTTTCCATCCTCATAGTTCGCATTCCAGCCTTCCCCGCCCCTCCAATTCATTACATGAAAAATATCAGTCCTGAGTCCTGGGCTAAAGAATTTCCTTCCTGGATTTGAAATACCTAATGCCTCACAGGAAATTTTTTCCCAGAATTTAGCTATCTGCGTCAGCTATCAGGGTTCAACAATTCAGCATCACATAACAATTGTATGCAAGGACTTAGGTGATATAATTTTCTAATGTCACAAGTAACTCTGAAAATATATTCATTAATAACTCCAAACACATAGTTCAGTTTGGCAGCCTTTTGTCTCAAATTTTATTCATGCTGCCAACCTGAAACTACTGAAATATGTATTTTTTCTTTGAAAGTAACTATTATAATCAAAGACTATTTATTGCTGCAGGTAAAGAAGCCGGGGGTATATATACATGTCTTTTTTGCAGTGGTGCAATCAAAATACATACTTTCTACTCACAAAATGTGAAGTTAAAACCTTTTGTCTGTAATAATCAATTCTAGCAGGTTTTGGTTTAACAGGCATGTCAAATGAATTTTAATGCTGGTAAGAACTTTTTTTGACAATTTTAGGTGGAATGACACTAAGAAACGACCACCTCGATGAAGCAGAATCAATTAAGTCTATCAATAATTGTTAAAATATATTAAGAAGGCCATTCACTTATTTTTACTAGGTGAAGATAAACACTAAATTAGCGTACATCTGGGGCAAATCTATGAAAACCATTGGTGCTGAAAAAAAATTAGGAGGATCCACGAGGTTCTTCCATAAGTGGGACATCCTCTGACACATATTCATTAGGATTCTCTGGTTATTTATCCTTTCAGCAGCCTTCCACTGAATTGAACAATGAATCACTGAGAACCATGAAAACGTTATTCCTTACTTGTATAGTCTTCCTGAATTTCACTGGCTTGCCCTGGCCAGTTTGGTTTCATCATACAGTGGTTCAACAGGCTCAGCTGCCTTCTCTAGAGCCACGATACTACATCATGATCTGGCAAACAGAAGCCCAATTCTCTGCAGCACGGCGTTTGCATCNATTTCACTGGCTTGCCCTGGCCAGTTTGGTTTCATCATTCAGTGGTTCAACTGAAGGCTCAGCTGCCTTCTCTAGAGCCACTATACTACATCATGATCTGGCAAACAGAAGCCCAATTCTCTGCAGCATGGCGTTTGCATCCCTTAATTGACTTTGATGAAAGGGCTGGTTGGGAGCTCCAGCACTGCTGCTGAACAATAACTTAAATTTCACGCTCTAAGGAGGACTCTGGGCCCACACCCCGTGTCAGTGAACACTGCTCACTACCACTGACTTCATCCTGACTGAATCAAATTTCTTTTCACTGGACTCTGCTGCCTGTTTTTACTTAATGAAGTGCTAGACACGCTAAAGGAACTGAACTGAATTACATCTCAGCTAGAGTTTGGATTCCTTTATTGATGAAAATGTTAATTTCTTTTTGTGAAGATAAAGTGTCAGCCATAATGACAGCAAAGTACTGTGGGTCTTATTCATGAAAATCCTCTGAGGGGATTTTGTTTAACACTTAATTTCTCATTCACAGCTTATGCTGGCACCCAGCCACTTGTACCTGAGGGCTCTCTTGCAGAAGGACGTGCTGTGAGATAACCAATTACTGTGTATCAGCTTTCTCTATGAATAGCCTGAGCCTCTGAGAGATGCAAGGGAATAAAAGCAACCACAGACTTTCCTAAGGGACATTTTTGGCATCAATACCAGTGCTGAACACTTGTATTTATTATCTTGTTATAAAAAAAAAATAAAAAAATCATACTATCCTAACCAATATTTACTTCCTGTGAACACAGCTATTATTTCAATTTGCAGATGGCTGTCCACAGATGCAGATGGCCTGAGGGAAACAGTTATTTCTATCACCGTGGCTTCTTTAGCATTATTCACATACTATTATATAGTCATATGGTATAGTCCCTCTATTTTTGTAAAATTTGTTAAAAATGGAATCCCTATTTAAACCACAGTAATATTACTTAGAAAGCAAAGTTGTAAGCCCAGTAAGAAGCAAGCAGGTCTGTAAGCAGCAGTACTAACTGCAGCTGATTGCCAATGGATCTGGTTAGCTGCAATCGAACAGGAACCCAGACCAGTCCCCTTGAAGAGCTGGTCTGAGCCAAAAGAAGTGTGAGCACATATTAAAATTTTGCAGTCCCTTACAGCACTTGAAAAAGCCCTTTCTCCCCTCTACCTAGCTGTCTGTTTTAATCTGAAGAAATGTGATCCCTTCCATGTGCTGCAAAAATAAGCCATTGGCTCTAAAACCATGGGGAAAGCACAGAAGGCCAATATGATTGCCTAAGCCTTGCCTCTAAATGAAGAGAAGCCTAGAAAACAAAGAAAGAGAAAAACTAAACAGATAAATAGATAATAGATTAAATGAAGTCAAATCCCAGAGGGCCAATATCATTACAAGAGCTATAGAAGGTATATTGAAGCATCTATCAGAAGCTTAAAACTAAATGTTTGTGCTGGATCCACAGAAGGGAATGGGCTTTCTTTTCCCAGCTCTTACCAGAGAAAGGAGGTGCATGCCTTGAAAAGCTGTGTCCACTGAAGATCTTGAGTTTGGGGACAGGCCAAGGATAAAGGAAGGTCTTCCCCTCCACACTATCATGTCTCAATACGCCTCTGTCTCCAATTTCATGCCTTTCTGCCTCTCTCCCTATGGAAACAGCCACCTCAAAGTACCCAGTCCCCTGTCTCATACCCTGGGTTTTTATTAATATGCCCATGGGCTTTAGTGTGTCACATAACTGGAAAGAAGTTATTTAAGTGGACATATTGTATCAAGATATCTTGCCAAAAGGGCTTTGATCACTTTGATGTTTAGTTAAAAAGGCCCCCAAACACTCTCTCCCCTCCAAGCCCCCAGCTATATATTGGGCTCTATGTTGGTAAACTACAGCCATCACTTGCATGAACACTGAAAACTACCCCTGAAATACCATTACTGCTTTCAGTTACACAAGCAATTTCCTGAGCAAATCTCCTTTCACTGGGGCTGAAAATACAACTGCCATGCCCTGAACACATCAAAAAGACAACCTTAGTCACAACATGCCACAGAGGGAATTTTGTTTTCCTCAACAACCTTATGCCTTCCCCTAAATCCCATCTTTCTCTTTTGTAATCCAATTCCATTCTTTTTTGTCTTATCTTTTTCTTTGCAACAACCTTTTAGTCACTTGAGTACTGCTATGCTCACATTCTGACTTCATAGTTTTATTTTAAGTTGAACCAATCAGATTTATTCAGTCTGTCTTCTACAAATTTTGGACTGTGCTCATAGCTCTCCAACCTTTATCAGAGAGGCAATATACAGAAAAGAACCAAGTTCCTACTATGTCATCCAGGGACATACCCACCCACAGGGAAGAGAGCAAAAAGGATTACTTCAGGTCTTGTGAATTCTCCTCTTGATCTTAATTTCAGTACGGTATTTGCCTTCTCAAGGCCCTGTTAATCTATGTTCTTTCCCCTAAATCACCAAACCTCTCCTGGAAAGCTGCTGTTTAACAATCACTCTGGTTCAGGACTCATGAAGAATCTCCTCTCCAAGCATGTCATGTTCCGCTAATGCGGAACTGCAGGGGGTTCTTTTAAAACAGATGATCTAGGAAAGAATTAGGCCAAACGAGGCAAATATTATATCTGAGAACTATTTATTGGTAATGAAAAGGGCGATGCCCAACTAAACAAGAGTGGGAAAGACAGAAAAGGAGGAAGGAGAAGGAAAAAGAATGGGGGTGGGGAGAGAGAGGGGAAGCAGAGAGAAAAAGCAGGTGTTACCACCAGAACTTGGAAGCGCGCCATCGATGTCCACGCGGGAGGGATGTGTGCTCGCTGCCTGCCGGGGAGCCTGCAGCTCCCGGAGGGACCGGACACGAGGTGGAGACCTCTTGCCACCCAATTGGAGAACCTTTCTAGAGGACACAGTGCCCTTGGTGGTCTCCTACTCACTGCCTATTCCATGTGAGACATGAAATGGCTGCCAGGCAAAGTCTCCCTAGAGACAGGGCTTTCCCCCATCTTCTTCCAGCTGCCTCCTGCAAGTGGCACATGTGCAGCCCTTCCCCAGTATACCTCTGGTCAAACAATGTTGAGACAAAAATCTAAATTAATCTCGTTCCTCACAGCATAGCACACTGTATTTTCCAATGTTGAATTTAGTCAGCATCTTTCTCTCAGTTCTCTGCTTTAAAACATATGAATTCGTACTTTGCCTTCCAAGACACTGGCTATTCTTTTTAGCTTTGTTGTCTAAAGAAAAAATAAATTTAGCTTTGATCTGAGCTAGTAAAACCATCAGAGCTGGTAAAGATATTAGTAGATACCAGCTACAGTGCAACTCAAGAGAGGCTGCCCACAGATTTGAAAATTAAATCCATATACAAACCCATTGTATTGGCACACTACATCCATAAATACCCCTCTCCTTCATGCACCTATCCTCTCCATGCTCCTGTCTCTTCCTCCTCATCAATCTCCCCATGGAGCTCTAGTGTAAAGCATTTCAAGCACCTCACTCAGCCTTTGCCTTCCAGCAGCAGGAGGCAAGATTGAAGTGAGGGGAGTGACTGTTACCATCTTCCCCAGGTCCAGCAAACCCAAGGCAGGCATTCAGAAAATTATACATTTCAAACCAATCTGGGCACCTAATCAACATGGGAACGTGTATTGCACAGCACACATACAGGATATATACCATGGACACATATACAGCAGCATGTTAGAAGAATTAAAAAGGGTTTACTGCAGAGAACAGATACAATTCAACTCTGTATCAGAGAGTATCTGTATCAGCAACAAATCCTCACAGCCTGGTTCATCTTGGTCTCTAATTTAGAAAAGTGTCAACAGCTGCTTTTATGTAACTTCAGTCTCAATCCTCACAGCCTGGTTTTCTCAATGTCGTCGTAAGAACATCAGGATTTTCTTCATGAGGGAACAGGAATGTCCTAGTTTGGTCTGAATTTACCATATTCAAAGGTTGAATACATTTGTGTGCTGACATACTATGCCCATATTTCAAGAATCTTTGGACACAGAATTTCTAGTATGTTATATGGGATCTCCAGCAGCAAAATTTTTTTTCAAGTGTAATCCAAGACAAAATTTATCCGTATGAAGCTGCTGGAATGTAAACTTATCTAGGGGAACAAATATGTCCTTCATTTAAACTGATTAGAAACCAGCCAAGAAATAACTGAATTGGCAGAACTGCAGGTACAGCAGCATTTAGATCAAAGACAGAGAGGAAGAGTCAGAAGTGACTGATACTAAAACTTTTACTCTGGATGAGCCACAGCCAGGCCAGGTCCACAAGCAGTTTTGATTAGAATTTTCTCATCAAATCCCAAATTTGTCCCACAAATCCCAGTATCCCTCAACTCTCAAACCAAAATATACGATAGAAATATCTTTGACTAAATGCTTTGGTTTGCATATTAAAGAGCTTATATCTGACATGCTTAAAGTAAGCTCACACAATCGAAGCTGGCTGCTGGAAGTGGGTTCTTTTTCAAATGTAAATAGAAGTCCAGTGAGAAACAAATGCATGCTTAAAAATAGTGGTAATCATATCAAATGTCTTCCTTATTATTCTTTATCTAGTACTTATTTCTAAATAGAAATATGGGCAGGAACTGGTCCATCAGCAACCAAACTGACTAAGATAGTAGGGGGTTTTCAGCAGGTCCCATTCTTCTTCCTGCTTTAGATCTGATGCACAGTTATGATTCTAAAATACAAATAATTATTTCCTACATTCAGCATTAGTCTCCACAGAAAAAAAGTGAAAAGGTTAATGCAAAAAGTAAGAGCTACAGCTGAATCAAGAAATGTAGTATACAAGTAAGCATAAAAAAGCAAGGTATATATATGATGGAATTACATACTACAACTTCTGAAAAGAAGTAATTTTAAACTAATCCGGAAAGACGATGCTATTTCTCTATGGTATATACTCTTTGAGAGTGTTGATATGTTAAGATGTGAGTGAGAACTGGAAGTCATTCAAAAGAGGAGTGCAAAATGAGGTATGTTTATCTTTACAATCACTAGTAAACTATTATTTCAAAATCAGCTGCAAAGTTTACATTATTTTTGCCCATTTATTGAACATATCCCTGAAGTACACTGCTTTTTCTCTTTTAATAACTTGCATAGTTGAAAATATGACACTTACATAATATGACCAATGCCAGACCTTTACCCACATTAGATATGAATTCTGCTACTCTTTCCTGAACTTAGGAAATTAGAGAAGCAGAAGGATGGAGAAACCAAATTGGAGAGCACAGGACAGCCAATGCTTCTGCTCATACAGTGCACTGCAAAATTCAGGTTAAGCTGTGGATATGCAAGTGCAATGAGGTGGTATGCCAAAAAGCATCAAATGGCTGACAATGATGCATTTTAATTCCTCTTTAGGAAATAATGTGCCTGGAATTTACTTCATTGCTTGTAGCTCCATTAAAATGTACTGCACATCTTTTTCATTAGAATCATTAAAATCAAGGGATTGATTTGTCAGCCAACTTCCCAGTCAGGACCCTATAATCCCCTGTTCTCAACACCCCTGCATGGTGCACATGGACGGCACAGTGAGCATCAGCAGCAGCACTTTATCAACAGAAACAATGCTCAGGAAAAAGACTGAGAAGCTGATTTAAAATGGAAAGAAGCACTGATTTATGCAGCTTACCTGTTTAAGAGATTTATAGAATAGAGATGTCAGGTGGCTGGATGACGGCAGAAACAAAATAGCATTTTAGATGGGACTAGGTTGTCATTAAAATGATAAAACTAAAATTCGGGAAAAATCAGCTGTGCGAAGGAAGTAAAAGTTTTCAACTGTCTTCCCATGGCATGCATACTTCTCCAGTTCAGCCTTAGAACAAGGAGAAAACCAGAGAACAGAAGACTAAAGAAGCTCCTTGCCTACTGTGTTAGGAAGTGACAGCTGTATTGTAATGAAAGCAGATAGCACTTGTTTCCTATCCCATGCATTAAACTCCAAGTAGAAACACTACTAATCTCAGATTTAAGACTTAAGACACATGAAGCTAACACACAAGTCCCTGCTGCCATCAGCTCAAACATTACCTTTTTAAAAGAATAATTTTAAGATACACATTTTTAATATTAAATGTGGACAGTCAACATCTAACATTGCTATTTTTTCCTAATGTTCTGGGATTTTCTTAATGTGCGCTTTCAAAGAAAAATGTTAACAGATTCAGAAAGACACACAGGGCTCATACTTCAAATCAGGTAACACCTTGCTCTCATGTATCTAAATACTTTTATTCAGGCTGCTAATCACAAGGCGTAATGGCCTTGAACTTGTTTGATGCCCCAAAACATAACCCCAAGAGATTTGCTGGTACCCTTGATGGTTCATTTCTCAGAGATTTATTCATTTGTTAGTATTGCAAAGTAAGTTGTTAAGCCTCAAATGCTGAATAACTTCTCATGAAATCATCCAAAGGTGCTTCTTGCAAACTCAGTTTTTTAAATCTTGGGTGCTAGCATCTGAACTCACTACTGTGTTTTAACAGTCCAGTATTTTTTTGATCCTTGAAATAATCCTGTATCTGGATTCCTGGAATTAAATAATTTGCAATAATCAATCATAAGAATCTGTTTTGGTTATATTTGTTTGCTGTGGGAGAGGGAAGGGAAACAAAAGGAGAGGATTCAAATGTTTTCAGATGTTCTCTGACCACTGGTACCTAAGTATGCTGGAACTTCCATCTAGCACAAACTAGAAGCACTTCTACTAATTGTTGGTTCCACCACTTACATAATTTCATTACGTGTTGAAAAAAACAACCAAGGCAAATGTGATGCTTTTAAGCTTAAAACTTAGGAAGTTCCTCAAAATACCATTCAGTTTCACTGCCTTCCAGATGACACACTCAAAACTAGGCGAATACAATTAAGCATACATCATACAACAGCTAACATTACAAACAAATAAGAAGTCAGATTATTTTTTAATAAAACATAATTTAGATGACACAAGGACCTAATTTAAATATTGATTCCACAATTCTATTGTGTCATCCATTTGTATCCTAAGTATGATTGCACTCCATATGTCACTCACCCAAGCAACTACAAAACAACTTTTATAGACTTTAACAGTTGTAGCTACATCTTCTTCTAAAAGTAGAAACATGTTATTGCATGGAATTATGCAGCCTGGTCCAGAGGATCTAACTTGTGTCCTGAGGGCACTGCAGAGGCATTACTGTGGTGTGTTAATGAAGCACCAGCTTTTTTATGTTGCAACCTTTAGCAATGAAGGTGGAAGCCTACACTTGACCCTGTGTTTGCTTCCCACGGTTCTTCATAATTAACTTTTATATATATATATATA
>WEZZ01040516.1:0-16024 GCA_013400585.1 Chloropsis cyanopogon
AGTATAAAGGTCCATAGCAATATGTTCAGGGAAGAACTGTAAAAGGCCGCCCACAAAAAATATGCTAATGTAATTAAGTTTTATGAACACAGTATGTAAATCAAAATAGTGTCTGGGAAAAAGCAGTACTTTGATCAGAGATACTACAGATTGATCCCTAAAAGTTTTTAAGGGAAATTAAAACTATTACAAAAGTTCACTGTTTACATAAGCATTAATATATTCAATAATATTGGATGCAGTAATGAAAATAAATTATTAAAGACACAGTCACCAATATTTGTGAGGGAATTGCAAGTATGCCATTTTGTTAGTAGTTTTTCAAAGGCAGATTTTGCCATTAAAGACAAAATAAATAATTCTGAGTTTAAGGGAGGTTTAAAAACCTTATGGAGCATAGTTTATTTGGTTATCATGCCAAACACAAAAACACCTTCACTTAATTATCAAATACTTTTCTGAACTAGAGTTAAAATTTGAGTCTAAGTAACAAAACCAGGGAATGACAGAACCAGCAAAAAAATGGATTGTGCAGAAAATAGCTGGGGTCACCTCTCTCCCTAGAAAAACTGCTTAGTACTCCTGAGTTACACTCCATGGAAGTGCCAACCTGATTCCCCTTGGTTGCCTGGTTGAGTGTCTCTCAGCGGAGATGTAGTGAAGCCTACTTAGAGAAAGCTAGATGGGACCCTGCTACAAGTGGAACTGTTGGAAGGCTTTGAAGGCAACTTGTCTATTAATGAAACTACTATTTTATGGAGGAGGGCAGGGCGAGAATTAGGACTGACCTGTATATACCAGATTAACCTTGTGTGAACAAGTGTGCTTTTGTAAGTGCACTATTTTAGTTTCAAATGTTTTTCTGTTTTGGTTTTGCTATGATTGTTTATTATGTGTTTTATGTGCCATTTCTTACCTAGAACATAGCTGACTGCATCCCAGCTGGGGCCTTAAGGTCTTCACCCATCTCAGGCTGTGTTCTTACATGTCTTTCTCTATTCCCTACTATATGCAGGATGAATTTGCAGATAGTTCATCTGCTATTGATCCTGCTTGAAAATTAAATTATATTTTAAATTGTTGGCCCAAGTAATAATTTGTTTGCCCAGAAACTTGACTTGGAATGACTTGATAAATACTCATGAGTCTGACGTTTCTTCTGCATTTTTTCTGGTGGTCTCTGGAAGATGATAACATGAAGAGTACACAGCCACTATCAAATATGTCTGAATGTGGAAACCAATACTCACTTTGACGTGTTGGTGTTCTGGACTAGCAGTGGTGCTTCACACTAGTACCATACTGGGAAAAATACAAATGTAGTATCAGAGAAGTTGCCATAGGAGCAATGGCTGGATGAAAGCCTTGAGTCACTACTTGTAAAAATAGCTTGACAGAAATTTTAAGATGTAGAAGGCAGCATCAAAGTCAGGGTATTTTGGATGGAGTCCCCCAGGGTTGAGCAATGAGATAGATCTAGGGGAAGGGAAAGGGGTATTGTTTACAATGTACAGACCAACGGGGGAAAGGTAGGGAGGGGAAAGGGTTACACTAACCAACAGAAAACTTCGGAAAAATGATCGACGCCAAACTTTCCAGAAGAATGGGACAGTCTCGGGACGGATTGACACTAAACTTTCCAGAAGGATGGGACAGTCTCGGGAAGGATTGATACTGGAAGGGGTAGGGTTTACACAGGATTGACAGCATATAGCACAAACCTTAGGGGGATAACAGAAAAGAACCAAAAACCTTGAAAACACACCACTACAAGAGGTAAGACAGGAGGATACAAAACCTTCCTGGTAGAAAATTCAGTAAACCGTTTTATTTCTGCCAAGCTGCATTTATTTTAGGGATATGAAAACTATTTCACATTGTGGTACACAAAGGGGTGAGAGCATCAAAATTTTTGATACATAGAGTCTGGATAGAGCCATAGCGTTTTTCTTGCTCTCTGAAGAGCTGAAATTCCTTGTAGCTATTTACATTTTAAAATACACACAGAATTCTGAGTCCTGTGCATAGTGAAAGAAATATGGAAGTTAAAGATACTAAGAAAGAAAGGAGATGAGAGTGCAATGGCATTTTTTTTACCTGAATTGTGGATTCAGAGGACTTTTTGTGTCCAAAACTATCTCACAATTAGGTATGTGTACCCACATACACATTGTGAAAGTAACTGAAATCAATACAATACCCTGAGACCCAAAGGGCAATTTCTGTGGGGAGATGGGCAGATGTCATTGACTTCTGATATTTGTAAGTCTAGGGAACAAGAATTCTAACAAGCAGAATCAAGAGTGGAAAAATGTGCAAACAAGCAGCCCTTCCCAGAAAGACAAAAACCCACCACAAACCCCCCAGGGAAATAATAAACAAGGAAAACAAACCAGTATTTCATAGGATTGAAATGAAGACTTCAGCCTGTATTTAATGAGAGCTAGAATCTCATTTTCTCTCAGAGCAGTTTATAGACCCACTAAACAGTCTTCTCTGCTGTGACTTCTGCTGGCCTGTGTTGAAGACAAGGAGAGTTCCCCTCTGGTTCGGTGTGGTAACTTACCTGGCAGTTATGGAAAACTAATCACACATCACATTTCTGTTTCCATCCTTCTTAGCTAAATGCAATAAAAATACGGTTCACGTTTTGATCCTACTTTCTCCATTGTCAACTTGATGAAATATTGTCACTGATGAAAATGTTTCTAAATTCTCCTTGGTAAAACTGAATCTAACAAACTTCGTCAGTGAAATAAGAAAAAAAAAGTAGGATAGAATGAGGCATGTTGCTTACAAAGCAGTATATTTTTATAACTTATCCCTGTTTCCAGAGGTAAAATACTGTTGCATTAGATGTGTTTCTATGTGTGCATGTTTCTTTCCTTTTTTGTAAATAAAAGATGATTGCTAAGAAGTCAGGCAACAGCAAAAAAGTATTTATTTTTCTGCTAAGTATACGGTATATGGTGTATATAGTACATATTATACAGTACACACTTTGGAATTTTTTTTGCTCATAGCTGCAGCTGTACATGTATATGAATGTAAAATATTTGAAAGCTCCAGTCACGATTTCTTCCTTGCGTTTAACTTTTACTCTTCATAGACCTAGCTTCATGCAAGCAACCAGCTTTTTCTAGCTATGTCCTTCCTTGAACCAAAATAAATGGAAAATATGTTCCTGATAAAAAATTAGGATTAATCTGTTGTGCAGAGATCAATATATGCGGCACTTTACAAAGCTGAAGGGCTTCAATCTTTTCAGTTCAATGTGCTACTGGGAATCTCAACAACATGCCTATGGTTTTTACTATCAAGGTATTTTTTTAATAAAACTGTTTAATTATTAAAATTCAAAGCAACATTCTTTTGTCAAAGAAGAATACTCCAAAACAAAAGTTTTGGAGTAAAAATTGTATTTTAGAAGCAAAAATTGTATTTTATCAACTTTTTAAACCTTGGTATTAGTTTCCTTTGCTATACCTCTATGATTTTTTTCTTCACAGTCATTGTCTTCTCAATTATACAGCTTTCAATGATAAGACACAGTCTGTTCTAGCTGGAAGACAGTCTTCAGAGGAAGTCCTGCTTACACTCAGTTCTTTAGACAACAGCAAAATGCCTTCCCAGTGAATTGGGAGCATGCTTGAATAACAACTCCATTTATTAAGATGAACCTCAACACAAAAGATCTCCACCTAAAAATCTCATTACTACACAAGAAGGCAAAATATACTAAGAAATGTATTCCCAGGTACTATCAGCAGGCATCACTGGGGACTGACCAGTCCTGAAAAGCTGTGTGAAATGACTTGGATCTATCTCATCCCTCTTTCCCCAGTGTAAAGAGAGTACATGGACTAGAATATGTTCATCATGAGCTACTACCTTCCCTGTCCTTCCAGTAGGATTGACTGAAAATGGAATTGCATTATTTGGATGTATCAAGCTGATAGCTGTGGCATCTGAAGACCTTGAGGCACAGTCCCTGTCAAGCTGCGGAGGGTGACAATCTTCAGAGCTGTGTCAAGGTAGCTACTCAGCCTGAGTTGTGGTTGGTAATGAGCCTTAACTTACTTTCTAAGAAGCTCAGCTTGCAATTAAATGTCTTAATCCTTATGAACTGGGGAAATGTAAGTCAAAGTAGCAAAACATGTTGCTGGAGCCTCAAAGGGCTAATTTTGCATTTTGTGTACAAAACAGTACAGATGAAAAGCATTTGAAAGCATGCTTAAAGAGCCCAAAGTGAAATTATGCTATCGGATCAGTCATAAGTAACATAACTTGAATCTGAGTATTTAAAATTACATTAATGGGAGCCCACACTAAATCAATGGGTAAATTCAAACACTGAACACATTCAAGAGGAACAGGATTTTTATATAAATATTCAGTGAGCTGAAAAACATGTTAACTTCATTCAATAAATTATTCAGCATTGCTAGCTTTTTCAGCCCTAAAGCTAAACAACCAGAGATTATTTTTTAAATCCACATCTGAAAGCTAGATCGGATAAGCCTTTCCAAATAGAAGCATTCAATCTTTTAAACTCAAAAGCTAAGCCAAACCAACCAACCAGCTAAACCAAGCCAACCACCAAAGTAACAAAAAAACTCAGCCTATATTACCAGCTTTATTAACATTTATTATTGCTGAATGGACTAATGTCCTAAAAATAATTCAAAAATAAGTGTGAATGTCTTTTTAGCTGTAGTGGAAAAGAGTTATTTCTACTGTGACAAATTAATTGCACATAAGTGTGGGGGTGCGGGTTGGGGTTCCCTTTTGCCCTCGGCTAGCTTGCTGGGTGACCCCGACCCCGCAGCACTGGTTCCCAGCCTTCCCCTGGTCCTCCTTAGCTTACTTTGCTCTGGAGGGTACCCGGCGGGGCTTAGCTTGTTGCTGGAAACTGCAGCTTTCCCACATAAGAAACCAGAAAGCAGAGTGAGTTGGAAAGAGTGTTTTACTCTCGGTGGTCAGGTTCCAACTCAGCTCCACGTGGCCGCGGGTGGCCTACCCCACAGGGGGTGGCCACCGCCCGGTCCAGTCACAAGGTACAGAGAGAGACATGACATGCAGCTTAGCTAATCCCGTGCCTAATGATGGGGATCTCCAGGGTCCCAACTAACCAGGAGAGACTTTTGGGGTCCCCCAGGGAGGGAGTTGGGGCCGCTGGGGAAAAACCACTTGAGAACAGAGGGAGAGGGGGAGGGGCAGAACCGGGGATGGGACCATTATAAGTTAACAATAACAAATAAAATATAATAAATAAATGAACAAACTGCCACACATAAGAACATCATTTAATGACTAAAAACATGGTAGCAGATGTGATACTTTGCTTTGTCTTCTCTGCCATAAAATTTAGGTGTAAGAACTGCTAATGCAATTGCTAAAGCATGTATCGTTGTATCAGATTTTAAAGTAATGTGTGCAGCTGAGTTATTTAAAATGCCATTTAGTAGTGTAACATCACTACTAAAAAATGGAGAGAAAAGGAAAAGCAGAAAAAATGTTCATGGTGCAACATACTAATATTTATCAGGTTTGATGACAAGAATATTCAGCAGCATTTCTATAAATCAACTGAGCCACTCTGTTATTGAATAATAGCGTAGCAAGACACTATGTTTCAGGCACAACACGAGCAGTGCTGTGGTGGGCCCTTGCAGAGTCACAAAATTTTTAGCAGAGCTGCTATTTCCACTGCATAGATCACTGTTCATGGTAAAAATTTGGATTCTTTTAAGTTCTCAGCAGTTTTGAAGTCCAACATGCAACTTACTGGATCACATATATGAATAAGATTCGTTATTCTTTGCAGGTATAGGACAAAAACTAAGTACATGTTAATGCACAATTAGTTAAACAGCCTAAGCATCCACACACCATTATCAAAATTTAGGTTAAAAAACCCCAAAGAACAACAACACAAAAACCCATGTTCTTTAAAAACCAGCGTGCTAGGGCCTGTAATAACAATAAGACACTTGGGAATACCAATAGGAGAAGAATTTTATTTCCTAGTTCTATGTCACAAGGTTAGCAAGAGGCTAGCACTTGTCTCCTGGCAGGGGTAGATCACTGTTCATTCCACTGTTTACTGCTATATTCTCTTTCTTCTTTTCACTGCTTTAGAAAGACAATGCTTTTACCTGCCAAAGATGCAATTATAGCATAGTACATTTATTCAATAAAATGGCAAGGAAGAGACAAGGGTTGGGATTTGAACCTACTGAAATTATTCTGCCCTTTGCTGACCACACCAGTCACCCCGTTTTCCAGGAAATATGCATAAAATCACACCCTGCCTGCCTACACAGAGAAGCTGGAAACCAACCAAAAAGCAGTGTGGGAGCAACAGCTCTCCTTCAAGGAAGGAAATTAGGGAGGAAGGGAGGGAGGCAGGAAAAGGAACACAGAAGTTTTGTATGAAAACAAAGCACTGAAAAGCATGCATTTAAGATCCAGCCATGAGGCATCATGGTTTTGGACAGGCTGGTGCATTAGAGAGGAAAAATTGAACTGACAAGTGCGTGCTGGCAAAGCAGACTACCAGCACTGCCACAAAGAAATTTGGTTGTCTCATCTGCTTCAGTACTTGGGTATTTTACTTCTTGCAGGCTAATGACTGACTTTCAGCCCTTTGCTAGCTCCTTGTGCTTTGTGTTAGCTGTGCTCATGTCTTGCACTAGTGTTAAATTTATAAGTGATATTTGGAAGCACACTGACAAGCAGAAAAGTCCTGCTTGTCTTCAAGGTATGCATTAAAAATGAAAGTTTGATTCCGTAGTTTTTATTCATGATACAAAGTCTCCATGCATATAGAGAGCATATATTTTTAAAGCACTTATTTATAATTAATTAGGAAGATTATTGAGGAGAAGGTATTACAAAATTTGATTGCAGGGTTAAATCCAGTAAGAAAAGTTTGAAATCTTGTATCTAAGCTTCAATTTTAAATCCATAAGGCTCTGTAACTGTAGTAGGGCCAAAATATTAATGAGTTCAATTATAATCATGTTTATTTATTCCATCTGTGCTCGTATTCAATAGTTCCTGTGAAACAAGACAAACTGTAAAGCAGTAGTAGTATCAGCTTTCTTTTCTTTTTCTTGCTGTTTTAGTTTTTTTTTTCTGAGTAGTAAGTAAAAAGTCTGTAAACCTATACCTCAGTAGGTAGAATTTTCCTTTTTTACTTGTTTATTTGTTAGTCTCTTGAAATTTTTAAGCTAAAGCTCAGAAAACAGTAGAACATTTCTAGTATCCAACTGTGATACTGTCTTTGCAGCAATGACACAACTATTAGGAGTTCAGAATGGAGGATTTCTTTCTTTGGCTATAATTTGCTCATAGTGGAAATTTAAATGCATCTATGTATGTATGGAAATTTAAATGTATGTATCATGTATTTAAAAGTAAATCCTGCTTATTGTTATGGTTTTCAGATGCTTGAAAGAGACCAGGAAATCTTTTATGCTGTCTTGATAATTTCTTGTTAAGCAGACAAAATACAAAAAACCCAATACCTAGAATCCACACCTCAGGTTTGGATTCCTGCTAGCCAGCAAGACTCTTAATGTAATTCTTACATTAGAATCCCCCATTCAGCCAGAACATAAATGTATAAATAAGTTAATAATTTACAATTGCTTAGCTGTTTCAATTCAATAGATCAGGAAGAATACCAAATCATCAGCAGCATTAGTCATGATTGCATTAGGGCCTTCGGTCCTCCAGAAGTGTGTTTTAAATGCATATACCACCTGCCCTTGCACAAAGTCTGGGATACCAATGGAAAAAGATATTTAGGAAATCAGTTTTACAGTGGCATTTCTGTTTGTGAAAAATTCAGCCTCCTTTTTCATCTCACTTTTCTCATTTGAACTACAGTTAGTTTGAACTCCATATAGAGAGGCAACACTAAATTTAAGTAAGAAGACTAAAACTAAATGTTCATAAATTAGGCTGCAGAATGGCAGATTTCCTCTGAGGATGTTATAGAACAATTTTTTACTTAACAACTGTGGGTATTGACTGTATTTAGCTGTTTAGGTGTTGTCTAGTTGAGAACAATCACATGAGCCACATGTAGTCGTTTTGCTTCCTGCCTTGTGCTAATGCTATCTAATAGCTTCTGAAAAAAAATTCTTACTCTACTAAATAGAAAAGTCCTCTTTCTACAGCATTCATGTTGCTAATATCTAGCCTTTCAGATCTGAGGAACAAATCCAGCAGGAGTTTAAAATGCTAAGTATGAGTCAACATTCAAAGAAAATGCTTTCTTGCATTTTTTTTTTTCTTGCATGGTGGTCCCAACACACTCATTTTCTTTAGGGAAATAAAAAAAGGAAAGGATAGATTTTATCATTTTACTTAGCAAACTTTGTGCAGTTAAGCTTTAGCAAGGATTTTGCAAACTCTAAGCAGTGAGTCTAGCTATTTTATTACTGTAACAATATTTATATTCCAACTCTGCAGGTGTCAATGTTCTGTTGTTGGGTTTGGAGCTGGAAAACTATGGTGGAATGACAGAGTTCCCAAAAGTCCAGTTTTGCTTTGATTTGTGTCCTGTATTGAGACTGTATTCACAAAATTTGGTCAGGACTATTGCCAGTGAAAAACAAGAGGAATAACTCACTGTTTGGTACTTAGAATTATATCACTTCAAATTTTGCCTACTGCTTCTCTAAATTGGCTATGAAGTTTAACTTTCTCTAATGAATAGTAATTAAAATACAAACTATATGCATTTATGGTACATTTTACTCTCTCTAAATTTAGATTGGAATCTATAGCAGCCTCAGAAAATGCACAAATAAGAACACAAGACATCAGGTGCTGGATAGGGAAAGCAAAAGAGCCTATTTATCATGTGCCTGCAATCACTGCTGAGTGATGCATAGTAATTACAAATTTGTTGGGTTTTTTAATTGTCAGGCTTCTGACACTGCAAGGAAAATTGGTGACAAGATGATGGATTGGTTTCACTACATTGGCTTGTTGATTCAACAAAATTTAAGTGGATATTGGCATTTGTCATTCAGCTTTGGACCCCTACAGACTCCTGCTGCTGATTAGTCAAATACTTCACCTCCTTGTAATTATTGTTTCAACAGCAGAGGCTCCAAGACATTCTCAGGGGAGCAAACTTTTACAGCATAACTGCAAAGTGCTACTTAGTACCAGTTGAGTGAGAAGAAGTAAGCACATGGGAAAAGGGAAGCAATCAATGGCAGTGTTTGAGCAGCTTAACCCTGTTGGCCCTTCCATGTTAATATATTATTTATGCATTGCTTCCCCAGCAGGAAGAAATTAGAATGATTAGCATTTTCTCTTTATCTATGGAAAATCACAAATTGGAAAAATGTTTGCTTGTATTTTTTGCTTATTTCCTCTGAAAAGCTGTGAGGTCAGGACAACCTCTCATCATTTGGACTTATTTCCTGGGCTTTAATTCCAGGGAGTTTTCTAATCATCTGCAGGCAGTCTGTTTTATGAAGGTTAAAGGGAACTTAGTTAGATAAAGGAGGTTAAAATGGAAGAATTTTTCTTCTAACTGGAATAATAGATAACAAACACGCTTGCATCCATTGAAATGCACCATGTACTTCCACAAATGATATTTTACTATTAAAAAATGAGTCCTCCATGGCTGTAGCTGAGATTTTATAGTAATATGATATGATTGCAATGTAGCAGGATTTGGGATATTCTGATAGAGTAGCTGAAGTGTCCCAAAAAGAATGGGAAAAATCTTAAGGTCTTGTAACCTCAAAGTTGTGCAGGGGAGAAGTGTGTGAGGTTTTGTTACATGTAAGATTATTTGTTATGATATGAAAAAGATTGCTTGATATTTTTCCCAGAGCTTTCCTGGTAATACAAATTTTTAAGCTGCATAAAACTTTGCAGAATGAGAAAGCAAAGATGGAAACACCCTTATCTGAAGAGAGCTGCCAAAGGCAGAGAAAAATAGAATTTAAAAAGTTTCAAAGTGAGAGTAAAGTACATCCTGTGTATATCAAAAAATGGAGAGGATTTCATTCTTCTCCAGACAGGCTGTACATGGCATTTATGAAATATGCTGGAAAATATCATGTAGACAGTTAGATCAGATGCTTGTATGATGTCACAATTACCAGTCAATGACTTCAAGAGTATTAAATAGGAAGGAACTGTATTAAATAGGAAGGATCACCAGAAACTGTTGTGAAATTAGCATGAATTTCAATATAAAACAAGTAAATCAAATTCTGGAAGGAAGAAAACTTGTGGAGAAGCAGCTATGCAGGAAGTGATCTGAAGAGTTAAAATAAATGACTGGCTGGACATGAGTCATTATTTTGTAAAAGTATTTTTCTTTGAAAACAAACAAAAAATGGGATTTGTAACTAGTGCATTATTAGGGATGTTTCATCTGAGCCACTGCAGTTTATGTGCCAAAGAGTGTAAAGCAGTTTAACAAATCAATAGAGCTCTAGAAAACATGACCAGTACAAAGACTGTGAAAAAATTTGTAACTTTTTTATTCTAGAGAAAAAAAGAGGAGTAAGTGAGAACGGTCATAGAAACATTACCAAGGTGGGCATAAAAACATACCAAGATGGGCAGGGGAAAAAAAAAATCAAAATTAGATACTATGAAAAATTTTCCAACAGAAGGAGCAAAGAAGCATAGGGACATAATGGTGTCATCACCACATGAGCTTAGTAAACACTTGTTGAACCAGAAGTATTGGGAAAAAATTGGTCTTGCCTTATAATAAAATGGCAGATCAGATGATATGAGTTGGCTGTAAGCCTGACTTTGCTGCTCTCCTAAAAAAGAGGAAATTATCTTAAGACGTTTTGGATGCGAGACTCAAAGGGATACTGAGTAAGTTTCCTAAAGACACTAAAGCTGGAGGAGCTGTTGACTCCCTGGAAGGCAGGGAGGCCCTGCAGAGAGACCTCCACAAATCAGGGAGCTGGGCAATTACCCACTGTGTGAAGTTTAACAAGGAAAAGTGCTGGGTTCTGCACCGGGGATGGGGCAACTCTGTATGTACAGAGAGAAGGGACAAAGGGGAATGAGACACTGCAGAACAGCACCATGAGAAGTGAGCTGGGGATCCTGGTTGATAGTGACTTGAACACAAGCCAGCAGTGCCCTGGCAGGCAGCAGGGCCACCCGTGTCCTGGGGGACATCAGGCACAGCATCACAGCTGGGCAAGGGAGGGGATTGTCCCACTCTGCTCTGCACTGGGGCAGCCTCACCTCCAGTGCTGGGGGCAGTTCTGGGTGCCACAATAGAAAAAAGACATTGAGCTGTTAGAGAGTGTCCAAAGGAGAGCCACAAAGATGGTGAAGGGCCTTGAGGGGAAGTCGTGTGAGGAGTGGCTGAGGTCACTTGGTCTGTTCAGCCTGGAGGAGACTGAGGGGAGAACTCACTGCAGTTACAATTTCCTCATGAGGGGAAGAGGAGGGGCAGGCACTGATCTCTTCTCTGTGGTGACAGTGACAGGACCCAAGGGAATGGCCTGAAGTTGTGTTGAGTGAGGTTTAGGTTTGATATCAGGAAAGGGTTCTTCACCCAGAGGGTGGTTGGGCACCGGAACAGCTCCCCAGGGACGTGGTCACAGCACCACGGCTGACAAAGCTTAAGGGACCTTCGGACAATGCTCTCAGGCACATGCTGTGACTTTTGGGGATGGTGTTGTTCAGGGCCAGGACCTGGATTTGGTGTTCCTTGTGGGTCCTTTCCAGCTCAGCATATTCTGTGGTTTTATGTCAGTACTTTGAGCAATGGTGGAGAGAAAAAAATAGTATATCATCTGTGACATTTTCCTATCTAAATGATTGATATGGCTTCTGCTACACTAAGTAATCTTAATAGAATACAGTTATTATTCATATATTCCATACGCATACAATTTTACTGTATGATTAAAATTAAATCTAACATTATAATGAGAAATGACCTTTGAAAAGATGAGATTAAAAGACCTAGCTAGAAGGCATTTGGTAAAGATATTTCTTCAAGAATACAAAATTTAGACTTTTTAAACTTATATAGCAAAAGTTTCCTTTCTTCTTTTCACTACCTTGTCATTTCCCCAGAAGAATTTCCTTCCCCAACCTGACTTTGACTTTTTTTTTTTAACCTGTTTCATTGCTGTCTGTTTGCTTGTTTCTTTTCCGTTAATACTTCTGAAGGTCTCCAGGCTCTGCATTTTTCTCTTAAAAAAACTACACCACCTTTTTCACATACCTGTGCCTTTTTTGGTTACCCTGGTTTAGGGGATGCTTGCTATTGCTGATGATATCTCCTTAGACAGACTCTTCTCTCTGTGACAATATGGTAAATGATAGTGATCTAGAAACATTTTTGATGGGGTTATATCAAAAAGGGGTGCAACCATTAAAGAACAGTTAATATTTTTAGTTTTAATTCTTACTGTCTGTTTTTCCTCTTTGCTTTTTGAGAGAGTCCTATTTGTTATTTTTGTTTGGCTTTTCCTGCCCCCTATGGATCTAGATGTTTTCAGCAGTGTAACTGAAGAAAAGGTAAGTGGAAGACAAAAAGTCAGGAAGTTTTAGTCTCTTCCAAAAATCCCTCCAATGCTGGCAATCAAACCGCTTTGGAAAAGGCTGACTAGGAAATTCTTCCACTTTAAACGCATACATATGTGCATAACCACACATACCTCTTGGTAGTTTTCTTGGTGCTAATGGAAAAAACTTTTTTGTTATCTTCTTTTCTTTTCTTTTCTTTTTTTTTTTTTTTCATTTTTAACTGACACAAGTAGTTTACCTTCCTTATTCAGCCTTGCTCCAATTTTTTTTCTCGTTTTGGGCCACTCGTTGCTGAACATAATTTTCTTCAGTCAACTGGTTGCCAAATAGCAAACTTCCTTTATACCTGCAGGACGAGAGTCAGGTTTTTTTCCCAGGGACCTAATTCTGCTACCAGCTTGTTTTCATGCATGCTACCACATGAATCTTCCCATTGGTAGGAAATTGCCTCCAGAAAGGTGGTTGTGTCTGGCATTGAGTTATTAAGAAGTGTAGTATACACCTGGAAAGAAATTTGTGTCAGAAACACACTCTTCTCTTTAAAATATGAATCTGTACATACATGAGCAGCTTGAAAGTAGTCATTTTAGATGAGACACCTGAGTAGGCAATCAGTATTACTTGGCTAGGAAAGAAACTGTTTGAAAATACTGCATTTTACCTATTGCATCAGGTATGAAAGAAGATGGTAGAGAATTAAATATGTGAAATGCATGTTCATTTGGACATTGCACTTGTTATGAATATCTGCATAGTGCAACAAATATTTTCAAAATAAACACAAAAAGTTTAAGTGCATCTTTTGGATACCTCTCTCTTCCTCCACATTATTTCATAAAATCATGTTAAGTTCTCACCAAAATATTTGAGAACCATACCATGCCTCAGTAGACAGTTTGATGGCTGACACCTTGAGTGAAACTTTCTCTCTTCATATTCTCCAGTTCTGGGAAGCTACACCAGAACTATCAAAACTGACCAAATATTTGCCACATAGGTTTGCAAAAAGTATATTGTGATCCAGCCTTCTGGTAACAGAAATGAAATGTGTTCTTTCCATTTTTTTCTCAGGGGAAGAATCTATCCACAGGTAGTATATATGAACCAAACATTTGTAAAGCAGATCAATAACTCTCCACCCTGTCTGCACTCAAACTTCCACCAGATAAGGGAAAAAGTAGCAGCTGTCTGTGTCAAAAGTCTCTGAAGAGGAAAGTGAGGGATAAACAGTAACATGCTGCAGTATGTCTTCTGGTGTGAGCAGAGCCCACATGAGATTACCAACAATTACAGTGTGTAGGGCACGTTACACAACAAATCTGGTATGATAAATGTTTTAACCAGTTCATGTTCATTAAGTGTTATTCAAAGAACTGTGAAATTGTAGAGTAAAGGTCTGATGGCTTGGAAGAGTAATCAAGAGAATCCACCAATTAAAATTTTTGCTAAATCAAGCCATAGTGCAATTTTCATATTTACTTCTCATAAGATTTATTTTGAAAATTTTTCTTTGAAGAGGGTAAGTTAATTGCAATCATGCAGACAGCTGGTTTGAAGTTAGAAATTCTTCAAAATTTCTCTTTTTCTGCATCAACTACACAATGGTAAAATAGACTTTGTACTAACTTGCTTTAAAAATCAAAATATACCATGTTGAGAGCAGTGAGATCAGAAGGATTTGTCTTATCATTATGAACAGTTTTACTAATGTTTCATATTTTAAAAAGTCATTTTGATATGGTAGGCTGAAGCAATATAAAATGACCATGCTTGTTAAGATTAAACAGAGCCGACTTGAAGTTTTGGAACAAAACAAAATAGAAGAAATTAAGAAAGAAATGAGAAAAAGAAAAAAAAAGAGAAAAAGAGAAGGATACAAAGAAGATGGAGGGAGGGAGGGAGGACTTTTTCATCCTTTTAATAAAAATATTAGCTTTTTTGTTTGATTTTAAATATTTCTTTTTGTTGATGAGCTTATTTCAGTCTTGTAGAAGGGTATCATGAAATTTAAGACCTGATTTCAGGGGATAAAACTGAGCTGTCAGGGATCAGGCCTGGTTCAGGTGCATCTGGTACATGGAGATGCTCTTCCCAGTCCCCTACAGACTCCTGCAATGACAAGGCTGAACACAAATTGTTCCTCCACCCATCCCCTGTATGGCTGCATGATCTTTCCCACACAGTGGGAGCTTGCAACACGTTGTCAGGGCTCAGGGCACCAGTGCCACAGAGAGGTAAGCAGCTTTGCTGCAGCATGGCTGTTTGTGACTAGTGATGTCTAGCCACAAGAGCCTGTGGTAGGCCACAGTTCAGATGGTGATTCCACTGGGAATGGACTCCAGTGACATGCTGGGAGCTGTCATGAGGGACATTAGTGAGACTTTTCAGTACAGCACATCAGCAGAGCAAAAATTTGCACCTGTATATTTGCATATTCCATTCTTCTCAGTATCAAGCAACTGGCTAGAAGTCATGAAGAAAGTATTTTCATCATGCAATTCATGAATTCATGAATGAATGCAGAACCAGAAGTTTTACATCTAAGACTGTGTGAATCTGAAACTGACCCTAAAAAACAGCACAGGAGGCCTAAAATTAATTTGGTAAAGGGAAGAGCTGCTCTTCTCTCCTAAAATGCCATCAAGATTAATAATTATTGGCATCATTTACAACTCAAGCCCCATATTTCTTCCACTTAATAGGAATCAACTAATCTTCCCTCAGCAATTTTCCCTGAAAAGCCTTGGATTTTGAGCCTGTGCTATTGCTTAATACCTAGGACTCGGAGATGTATAAGAAAATAGGAATGGACTGTAAGAAAACTTGCTGTAGCATGGAACAGTGCTCTCCATTTCCAAAGAGAAGGAAGCCCAAGGCCCTTTGTGGATTCACTACTGTCATGGGGCACCATGAAAAGAGGCTGCTTTGGGTCCAGCAATGTCTTACTTTTCTAACACAGCAAACCCAGAGAGCAAGAGGGAGTGAACAGCCCCTCCTGGGGCAGACCCACCACAAGCTGTGGTTGTTTGCCATGCAGAAAGGGTGTGCAAAGCAGGTACAACTGATGGATCATTCCTCTGCAACACAGAAACAGTGAAATAAATAGGGTCACATTATCATTACTATGCTAAAGGTGCAGTATGTTTAAAAATTATCTTGCCAATTACTTTGACTAATATGGAGAAGGGAAGAGATTTCTGGGCACTGCATCTTTTGTTGACAACACTGTTGTCTGCAATATTGGATTAATTATCCAGCATGCAACAAGCCAGTAGTTACACACTCTAGAGAGGAATTGATTATTTATATCAAATTTGTTCAGGCCTAGGTACTCTGTGATTTTCCACTCTCAGGAAGTATTTGACTAAGGGACACTTAACTGTTTTTTTCCCCTGATGAAATATCCTTTCTTGCTGATTAGGAAAGTCTTAATTAGCCAGCTTAAAGTGTATAAGAAACATGCCAT
>WEZZ01040526.1:0-15493 GCA_013400585.1 Chloropsis cyanopogon
CAGCACTTGCAAAACTGTTGACTCATACACCTAACTCTTCCCATACCTGTTCCTCATAAGATCACAAGTTTCATTCTCCCAAATAAAGGTCAAGGTAAAACAAAATAAAGCACAAGGCCTAGCACTCCAGTAAAAAGACAGACTGCTAAGAACAGTGTGCAGCCTGAAGCTTCTCTGGTTTCTCTGCACTGCTGATGTACTCCATTTGCATTCTGTTTACTTCACAGAATTACAGAATATTCTGAGTTTGGAGGGACTGAACCTATAAGCATCATCAAGTCCAGCTCTTAAGTGAATGGCCCATACAGGAATTGAACCCACCCATTTGTTTACCCTGTTCTAATCTGCTGAGCTAATCTTGAAGGCATTTTCAGACTTGTTGCTTTCTGAAAGTATTACTAACACTTAAACTGATTTCAAGAATTCTGCCAAAGAGAACCCAAGTTTTTGGTGAAAATATTTCTGCCATCAATTCTTGACATTTTCACAAGTATATAACATGCTCTGTGGTGCATTCAGGTTGCCTACATGGGGCCAAGCCTGTGGTCATTTAGTAGCCTTTCTCATAAAGAGAAAGATAATGTAAAAAACCGATATCACTTTACAAGGGCACCTGGGAAATCCACCTACATTCAAGGTAATTCCTTTTTTTTTCCCATTTGTTTTCACTGTTCCCACTAGCAGAATTCCCTCATGTAACCTCAGGTTGATTTCAGTACTTTATTTTCAGGGTGGAGCACTACCGTGATTATTTTCGGTAAACTGTTGTAGAGTGAGATTGTGAAAGAGAGGGTGAGAGTACTCAGCTGTGTAATTCTGGCACAGTGAGCAGTTTCAAGGGATCAAAATCTTTGCTATGATTTAGGGTGAGTCACTTTGGAAATTATCCCAATTTACATAGAAATCTTCCTTTCCTCCTCAACCTTCATTCATTTTCTAAGCACTGGATACAGCCTGTTGAAGTTCGGGCTCTTACCTGTAAGTCACATGGAAGGCAGGTCAAAAAGCAGGGTCCTCCTGTTACACTTTTCCTTGAGAACAGGAAATATTAATTCTTCCTTATTTCCAGGAGATTTGAGATCGTCTAAGTTTATGAATTGACTTCTTAAACATCTGGGACTTTGAAGACTAATCCAGTATAGCTACAAAATATTCTGACTGCACACAATGGATACTGTGCTGTGATTTATGCCTTAATAGAGATCTACAGAAACTTTACAAGAAAAATTGTTGTGCAGATATGTTTTCACTTTTTTTTTCTCTCAATAAAACGTCACGAGTTCCCACTACTTACAAGCTGGGGAACCTACATATCACTCCATTAACTTACTCTGGTTCATGAGATATTGTCAACACATATATGTGACCTGGTTACCTGCAGTAGAATTCAAGCAGAAGATGATAAATCCTAGGAAGAAATTGACATCTCAAGGAAAAAAAAATAGACCAACAACAACAACAACTAAATCAACTAAACAAGCAAACAAAAAGCCCCAGAGAAAAACAAAGGAAGGGTTTATAGATCAACCATTAAGAAAGTCCAGATTATTACTGGCTGGTATAGTGACCATCAGTTTTGAGAAGCCAAACCACTGCCCTACAAAGAAAACTACTGGGCACATATGCATACTATTGAGAATATTAGAAAAAAATCAAATGGCCATTTGATCTAGCAGCTCTTAAAGGGAAAGAAAAAAAAACTTCAGAACAAATTGTGCTGTCTCAATATACACAAACTTCAATGCTATTATTTGTGGCACCAGTGCAGCAGGGTACCTAAACTGCTTTATAACTAATACTAGGAGACATTAATATCATGACTTGGATGTCCTCAGCACTGTGAATCACAAAATCTTTATTTCAAGTGTGCTAATTAACAATATTTCATATTCTGAATATTCACTTGCCAATTGCATTCGCTTTCCATCTTGACTCTTTTTGCAAACTAAGTAGCACTTCATCTTGTAGGAAGTCTTGTCAAAAGGGGTTTTTACTTATAAGCCACTATAATTAAGATAAATAAATGTCGGCTTTCACTAACAGAGCAAATTTCCACTCTACCCTGTCCCTTCCTATTTTCTCTTAAAATCACATGCTAATTAAGAGTGCCTATAGTTCAGCACTTCAACTGATTGCAGTCTCAGTATTTAAAACCAGATCTTCCACCTGCTTGTGGTTGTTCAGCTGAATGATTTGTTCACATTATTGCACTGCTTGTACTTAACTGTTTTGTGGGGAGCTTGCTGTTGATCAACGCAAACTTCATACTATCATCTATCACTGTCATGTTCCGAAGCAATTTAAATAAATGAATGTAGCCGTGGGTAGGACTGCATTGTACACCCAGCCTGATAATAGAGTAATTAAACTCACTCTGAAAGAAAACCAATAAGGATTTGATTAACTTTTGGTAGCAGATGTCCACCTGTATTTCAACTTGAAGTAGAGAAAAATAGTTGGAAAAGACTAAACCCGTCAACCACACAACTACATAATTTCAAGTTAAACATCCACCATTTACATTTCAAGTTAAATATATATAAACAAGTGTTTTCTAGTTCCTGATGGACAACATTTTCAAAGTCATTAAATTGCATGGGGTTTATATTACGGTATTGTAAGTATTACATTTAAGTTTTTTTTCAAAAGCATTTCTATTTGTACAAGCTATAGTAATTTTAAAGGATTGTTTTTATGCTGTTGTCTGCATTTTCTTCACTTGCATGGACAAGTAAAAATTTTTGCAAAAATGTTAAAATTTCTCTTTGTAGTGGAGTACTTTTCCTGTATGAAAGTGTGTAAAATCACTTTCTCTTTCACAAAATCCTACAATGCAGGCCATGTCTGGGTTCTGGAGGCTGCAACAATTTCTAACATTAGTGACTCTAACCTCCAGGATCCCTTACTTTCTTCCTCATAGAGATGTGAAATCTGAATTTGTCTTAGAGAAAGTAATCTTTGTTCTTTTCCACATGATTCTCTTGGTTGCAATGCTCCGCAGATGTATTTCTACAAAGAAGAAGAATGATGCACTTGATTCAGGCGATCTGATAGGAAAGTAACTATGATGAAAAGAATATGAAAATTTAAAGGAAATAATGAAAAATCAATGAACAATTCTGACTGCTTACTTTACAGGTCTGCCAGTCTTTGGCAACTTAAGCTGCTGCTGAAGGGAAGGTGCCATGATGTCTATTAGACCTGGCCACTGCAGACAGTCTATTTAATTAGCCACTGCAGTGTTTGTATACCTCCTGCTTTCATTCTGGTCCACGTTCCAGATTTCTTAGATAGATATTTCCCATTATTTAGCACAGCTAGGAGTAGCCATGGTCCTTTGCAGCAATTCAATAAGAGGTTATCATGGAAAGCCAGGCCGCAAAGGCAGTCGAGCAAAAATAGGATATTAAGCCTCTAACTATGACCTGCACAATTCAGCATGGAAAACAAAATCATTTATTCCCAGTAGAAGACTTTGGAGTTTATTAGGTTTTTTTCCATATAGTTGTAAATTTTGCTAGGGGAAAAAAAGTCTGAATCTATAAATTATCCTAGTGACACTTAGAAAGAGGAAGAGAAAAAAAATGAGGTATTTATAGCGATTTTTCAAAAACAGAGTTCAGACTGGAGAGGGAGTAGTCACAATCTTCCTCATCTCAAGAAGGCTTGATGCTACCGAAAGAGAGAGAAAAAAAAAGTTGCACACTTGTAGAAAAAAAAAAAAAACAAAACAAACCCAAAAAACTAAAAATGCACCACTTGTTTAAAAATAATTGGAATATACTGTGATCTTTCAACAATTTTCTCTCATGTGACGCATTTCATAAACATTGATCTTTTTCTTTGACATTTCACAAGCAGAATTGGATTTCCTTCTTCCTTACCTGTCTCACGTGCCCACACATATATGCATACACATATACACACACACATACACACACATACATCTGCAGTGAAATGTAATAAACTACCATTGATTTCAGCATAAATTAGATGAAGTGGGATAAAGCAAAAATAGTATCTGCTGAGGTAGACTTTACCTGTGGTCATTAACAAGGCATTTAAAAAATAAGTACTTGATGAGTATCTCTGCAATAACTACAATCAGCTCCTATCCAGAAAAAATTAGCAGTGCTGCAATGCCAAAACAGTCGCATGCCTGGTTCTTAATATTTTCATAGACTTGCACAGTAAAGCCTTGTGTCCCACTTCATACTCCATTCCCCACTGCGAGTGGTCACATTACTTTGCAACCTCTCACGTTGCTGATGGAAATCACACACGTTTGCACATCTAAAAGCCTTTGACAGGCAGATCACTTCACAGGCCAGTAATTTCATTTCTTCAGTGTAATCAGTGTTACATAATAAAGCATAGTATAAATGTTAGACAAAGGTTGCCCAAATATACAGAGCTTTAATCCACTAAAATGTTAACATGAGCGAAAGCACCAAAAGAAGGCATCCACTGTAGAGAAGGATCAGTGATATTCTACACTGAGGTTATCAACACATAAAGAGCATTAAGTGTGGAGTTGCAAGAAATCTAAATTACTAAATGACCAAGGGGCTTGCAGAGATTCCCAGAAGCTGTCTTTCAGGTCCCTACTGACTGGATCATATGCTGTAAGTGTCTGTTCTGCTGTTCACATCGAAGGGCCTATGACTTTCAGGTGAATTATAATGTTTACAAGCTCCTGCTAAGGTTTTGCACATTCTGTACCCAGTTTAATTTATTCTGACCTGGGAAATTCTGTGAACTGAGAGGAGAACAATTAAAGCATTAATTGCCAAATCAGTTTAAGTTATCACTTAAAGCTATTCCAGAGGTCAGGTCTACCAGTGTGCTCTGGCAGTGGTGGAGGCTTAACAGCACACCAGGCCATATCAACTGGAGGATAGCCAACAGATGAAGGAAAATGATCATTCCACATTACCTGGCACTTGTTAGGCTACATCTGGATCCTTGCATCCAGTTTTAGGCCCCCAGGACAGCAAAGATGCTGATAAAGTGGAGTGAGTTCAGCACAGACCGTGATGGGTGGGCTGGTGAGGGGAGGTTGAAGGACATGCCCTTGTCCAGCCTGGGGCAGGGTTGGCTGCAGTGGGACTGACCAGCACCCATGGACACTGAGGAGATAAAGCCAGAATCAGCACAGTGGAGGATGAGAGAAGGACATAGACCAAACCTAGAGGGGTTCCAGACATTCCAAGGGATATAAGGAGATGGTTTTGACTGCAAGAATAATAGCTAAGCATTGAAACAGGTTGTGCAGAAAGGCCAGGAAATCTCCACCTTTGGCAGAGCTGGTAAGGTCCTGAGCAGCCTGATCTGCTTTCAGCTTTGCCCCTCTGAAGCAAGAGCACTCTAAGGTCCCTTCCAAATGGAATTACTCTGTCATTTGGCAGTCCAAATAAGACAGAGAATACAGTGGGTTAAGTAAGAATGACAGTGCATGCAGCAAATGATAGATGGATGGACAGAGACAGGCAGTTTTAAAAAACATTATTGCTATGAACAGTGCTTTTACAGTCCTTAGTTTACTGTCTTTTTTATTCATTCTGAATGAATGACCACAACAAATACTTCAGTGCTAGTGTTAAGAACTAAAGGTCTGTTATTCTCTTCTTCAAGACAGAGGTTTGGGGACTTGAGGTGAGGGGGTTCTTTGTAGTAGAAGGTTAATATTATTCAGAAATATTAATTTGCCAGGATAACTTGCATTTAAAGCTATTAAAGAAATCCAGTGGAGCCACAGTGTCATTCTAAATGAATTTGTTTGGTTTTGTTTTAAATAGATTAACAAAGACAAGATTAAAACCAAGACTGTTGAGTAAAGATGGAAAACAGGTGGTTACCTGTTATTTTACCTTCCAAGCAAAATCTCTGGTGAGACTACACACCAAGTTTTAAATTAACTTCTGGTGTTACACTCTGTGTTACACTCTGTCCTTCTTCTGCATGACTGAAAGATGCAATTGTTTTCTGTGGTTTATTTTTCCCTGGCGTATTTCTTACTAGCTCATTCCTTCTTACTTTTAGTAGGCTTCCTGGTTCATAATTCAGTCATCTGCATTTATAGAAGACCACCATTTGAATTATTATATCCTCTGGTCTTCAAGCTGCTAAATTTCTCCTCCTCTCCTCTACCCCAAAGATAGACCGGAGGATTTGTTTATTTTGTTTCCAAAATAATATTTAGTAACTATGAATATGATGTGCAGGACAACACAAGGGCTTCCATGACACCGAATGTCTATTAACTTAGAAATGACTGAAAAGTCCAGCTTGTCTAGAAGAGGTGGTAAAATTCATCAGTTTAGCACATAGGTGGGATCCATGCAAATGTGGGATAAATATAATAGGCTTGTACTGCACTTTTAGAACAAGTTATTTAGTGTGTTAATGTTTTGATCCTAGTTAGATGAAGCTATAATGGTTATTTGGTACCAAATACAAAAACTCTTCTAATTACAATCTGAATCCTCTGGACAGGTCATGAAGCAACACACAGTACTAAAGCAGAAACAAGGGTATATGAACACGTCAAAATAAAGGTGCAGTAAGCTTTGCCACCTTAGGTGCAATGGCCAAATAACATAAAAATAGACCTAGCAGCGCCATTGCATAAATACCTGCATGGGATAGAAATTTAAGCATGAAACTCCTGTGCATGGTTTCATAATATGCTAACATTCTGCACTTTCAGCCTGATCAAAAACCAGTGGCAACACCTCCCAGCTGCTATTGTTATCTTATTTCAGCTATATTCAAGAAAGCATAGTCAGACTTTGGCTTGGATAAAATAGCCATACCCTGTTTCAGTTTCAGTAGAGAAACAGAGTAGAGCTTGTTCAGGGGAAACTGTTCTCACCTGCTGAGACTGGAATAGAGGAACACTGGCAAACAGAACTGGAGGAGGGAAGCACTTGCACAATACTAAAAGCAGGGGAGTTGGGAACCTCACCAGACTATTTTGGCTTTGAAATTTTGTAGTTGTATAAATATGCAGTATATGGTATAAGCTACAACTCAATTCTGACTAAACCATCCAGCAGACAAACCAACAATTTTTGTGAATACTGAATTCAAAGAAAAGTAAGAGAATTTTTTTTACACCTAATGAAACTCCAGAAGTTACCAAGTATTTAAATATAAAGAAAACCACACCCATGAGTCATTTTAAAGGGAGAAAAGAGTATTTTGGGGATATTACTGAAAAATAAATACCAACCTGTATTTCTGTATATCAGGGATGCACAGAATATTCACTTGCAACAGCTAGTGTTGCTTCTCTGATTTGAAACACGTGTAGAAGGATGAGAATTTTTAAAGCTGGCATGTTTTGTTGTTAGGTTTTTTCCCCTTATTCCCTGCAGTGAGTTTTGTTACCAGGTGAGCTCTTCTGTCAGGATCTCTCAGCTCCATTTAGCAGGTTTCTACATGTTTAAGAACTTGAAAGACTCACCCAACATATCATCAGTGTTCCCATCATCGGTCACGTTGACACTGGCTTACTCCCAAATCAAACGTGCATGTCTTTTTACCTTCTCACTTTTTTTTAAAGTTTCTGTAAAAGAGATTAGTCAATAAATTAAAAAAAAAAAACCTAAACCAAAACAAAACAAAAAAACTAAAAAACCCACCAAAACAAACAAAAAACCTCCAAAGCCCAAAAAACATAAACCTGCAAAAAACCCATAAACTTAAAACAAAACAAAACAAAAACAAAACCAATCCACAAATACCCACTTCACTTTAAAATAATATGTAAATACATTATTTCCATCTTAACTCCTTAAAGTGCACAAAGGAATAAATATCTAAAAGAAGCAAGTAGGAGATGCATCAGAAGCAGAATAATGTGGGGTTTTCGGATAACAGTTTAAACCAAATAAAGGCATGTAGTTCAGATGACTGGTACTGATTAAATGCATTGGGGTTACTCACCAATGTCTTCTTACTGGCCTCAATTCAGCAAAGCACTATACATGACTAATTAGGAATACAAGCATGGAAATAGGATTTAAACTTTAGAACAACCATATTGGGGGGTTACAGCATCTTACTAAATAAGGGCTTGGAACCTTAGCTACCAACTTTATTCGTGTAGTGTTTTACCCTCAGTTTGTTGGAAATGTCATCCCTTCAGTCTCATGAACTTTTTTTCTCTTGTGCTCTTGTATTCCACATGGCAGTTTCCATTTCCTCCTACATGCTGGGGGAGAATTTGAAGGGAGAAGACAGTCAAGATGTATTTGGTTAATTTCCATGCTTATATTTGACACATATAGCAATACACTACATCTTTGTTTATACAATTCGGTTAGTTCTCACAGAGTTTGGTACAGTGTTGTGAAAGCGTGCATTTTTTGTGAGTGCCTCAGTACCAGATTTGAGGGCTAGAAATTAGAGGAACAATACTGTACAACCACAGACTTCTGAGAAAAAAATACACTGCATTAAAATGGCATTGTATAGCTGCTTATTGTTTCTAAACAGTTTCCAGATGAAATCTGAAAACAGGGAAATGGTTTTCCTAACTGCCAACTCTGCAAACACAATGTGGGAGAGTCAAGCAAGAGTTATATAACTAATTAAAACCAAATTAATTTAATCAAAACCATTAGACACTCATTACCCATGCAGCTGCATTATCTTTTCATTTTACCTTTATCCTCTCCCCCCTGCTGTATTGGTTACACCCATGCCTTATATCTGGTCTGAAATGAGGCAGTTTTTTAGGAAAGGAAATGCATCTCTGTGTAAATGCACATCACCTGTCTTGATCTAGATCAGGCGCAACTGTAATGCAAATAAAAGCATCAGTGGAAAAAGACGAATATAAACAAAGTACATAGGTAACTTGCTATTTTTGGACATTATTTAAGACAACTAATTTGAATCTTCTAAGCCACTCATTTGGTAGAGAAATATTTTCCTAGAACTTGTGGTCAATCATAGTTTCCATACAAAAAGGAACCTTTTAAGATGACATACATTTACAACTTGAACAGGTGGATAAAGATATTTTATTCAGCCAAGAAGTCAACTTCTGAAATTGGACACCTTCGAAACTGGGTGAGGTTTTTTTACAGAGCATTGAGAAACTTCATATTGCTTCAGAACTTTGAAGATTAGTTTTATTGCAATGAAAGCCAGAGGGTTTACAAGTGAACATTAAAAACAGACAACATTTATTATAAAGAATAAATTTTGCAGACGCTGTACATAATTTCTACTTTGAGATTATTATTTAATGACATGACGGAAAGAAAGACTTTGCTTTTATTTGTATGGTGTTCTCTCTTAGAATGGATGCTCTAGGCAAAATCTCACTTGTAATGCAAGGTGTGCCAAGTAGGGAAGAGAACACAGGCAGCTTACTCCTTTTCCTCATGCACCCATAGAGGTTTGGGGCAGGATGGTGCCATTTGTACTGAGAGACTTGAGGAGCAAAGGGGTGGCCCACAGCACCTAAGTGAAATTAAAAATATGGGTCACTGTACTTGTTTGCAGGAAAGGACCCCTCTCTCTCTCTCTTTCCCTCCTTCCCTCTCTAAATGCCTTTGGGTGCCTGCCCAAGGCTGTCTATGCCAGACAAGAGAGGGACATGATGGGAACCTCAGGCTGGGAGATCTCAGCTGAAAGCGCACCAGGACATGCCCAGGTTTGTGGCCCTGGAGACACTGCAGGTGCAATATTTTATGCTGTATCCAGAGCACTAAGGATTGCCAGAAAAACATTTCAAAAGAGCTGGCTAACACTATCACAGAGAAATGCCCGTGCTAACCCTAGAACAGGAAACAAGGGACTGGGAAACATGGAGCAAGGGTGCCTGGCTTTGTAGTGTACAAACTTACAAACTGGAAAGAGTCAGCATCTGAGAACTGAGAAGGTCAGATTCTAGTTGTGGCTTTGCCACTTCCAGACACAAGTTTGCCTTTATGCAGCCAGCTCAGAAGTCTTTGCATGATATTCCCAGAAAGCTTCAGAAAACTTTGGAAAGGATGGAGATATATTTGTCAGTGCAAACTCATAATGCCTGTGGCACTTGGGGATGTGTTTTATTGGTGAATGGCAATGCTGGTTTAATGGTAGGGCTTGATGAGCTTAGAGGTCTTTTCCAGACTTAATGATTCTATGGTTCTATAAAGAACATGTTGACCATTGTTTTAAGCATTTATGTTATGAAAATAAAACTTAAAATCTGGATTCATTGTGATTTAAAAAATCATTATGATCAAAAAAGGTTGTGTTTGTTCTGTGAAGAGCAAACACAATTATTTGACAGAAAGAGCAACCTGAACTTCTGCTGTATTTACTTAACTTTTTCTGCAACACTTTTCTGCACTGTTTGATAGACACAAGCATTAACCCTGCTGTGATCACAATTACTCAAATGGCTATTTTGTCTGAGATATAACACAATTCCTACTCTCCCCAATTCAGAAAACTCTTATATCAAGGCCTGAAAAATTGTATAAAAATAAAAGTTACTAAGTGAAACCTGAGACTTATCTGTGTAATACAGAGCTGCATAACAAAGCATTCAAAGTCATCAGGGATATTCTGACAAGGTATGGAATTGGTAAAGGGGCAGGAATAGCAGAACATCCTTACTCACCTCAATGCCTAAAAGGAATGAGGGAACATAAGGCCTGCATTTGCTGACAAATTTTGTAGCTGAAAAGCCAGTGAAAAGTCCAACTGGGCTGTTGGAGCAAGACTCCTATAAGACCAGTCCAGCTATACCTCTCATTTGAAAAGGGATTCTGAAAAGAGGAAATAGTTTCCTAGGTATGCTACCCACATTCCCTTTAATTTTCATATTTGTGGAGAATACAGGAAGGATGCAAAAAGGATCACAGGGTCTTTCAGCTGTTATGAAAGAAGCTTCTATAACTGAAATATGACCCCAGTTGTCATATTTCAAGAGAAGGAAACTGAAAGAGAAAAGAAACTGAAGAGAAAAGAAACTGAAAATTGTCCTATATCACAAATGAAGAGCTAACTTCTTTATGTGTCTGTAATTTCTTCATAACAAAATGTTATAAGTCTGCTCTTGTAAAAAAAATTATTAAAAATAGGAAGAGGGGAAAGAACATAAGAGAGAATTCATTCTTTTAATTGGTAAGATGGGAAATCATTCATTTCACAGAAAGAAATCACTTCATGTTAATATGACTATAAAAGTGTACAACTGGTATGAGCAAAACCACAATCTGTAAATCAAGATGAGACTGTATATATTAACCCTATTTGCTTGGAACATTTCTCTTTCAGAGTTCATAACTCCCTTAGCACTCAAGACACTCCAGAAAAATGGGCTTGTCTGTAAGCAGTATACTGAAAATTTGTCTAAAAATCAGATTTGAGGGATAGCAAATGTCTAAATGAGAAGTTTGAACTTATGAAGCTTTTTCCCAGCTTTTATTTGACAATTTCTATGCTAGTAAGTAGCAAAATACCAAAGATTGTAAACTGATGTGATGTTATTCCCTATGCAGCTCAGAAGGGTGATGAACCCTTACCTTATTGTCACTCACACCAATGATGGATATCTAAACTAATGACAGACTAAAATAGGGCCATGCTACTTCTTGTGCAAAAAATATTGCTTTCTTTTTTAGTTTTCATTTTTGTTGTGGAAACATTATAAACATCAAAATGGACGAGGCAAAGACATGGAATGGAAGGTTATTGCTCCCAACAACCGAGCTCAGCATAAGAGTGAGAATAACTGGTCAGTGATGTTTCTCTGATTTTTGATATGTCACCATTCTCAATGTTTTATGCTTCCCATATGCTTTACTGTGTCCACATTGTGGTAATACTTTAGTGTTCTTTTTTAGAGAGAAAAAAAGATAAATTTGGGGGAAAAAATCCCTTGTGCAGGCGCAGTGAGACCAACAGGTGGAAATGCCATCAGGGCCTGTGACTTACTTTATGGATCTCCTCCCTAAACACATAACCTTCTTACGGAAATTGGAAGACTGTAACAGAGCAGAAAAATCCCTGCACTCATGGAACTGAACTTCCTGAGTTCAGCCATCAACTTAGCTTTAGGATCTGCAACCAAATACATCACTCAAGATTTGGCTCATGGAATGATATCCATATATGACCCATGAAAACATACTTGATACTGCTTGTGATGGGTACGGAATGCCACAGTTTATGACTTTCTACCCCTTTTACCCCAGAGTTTCTATTTATTCTATCGTTGCCCTACTGTGTCACATGTATTATACAATAGATAAAAAAATAATTGGAAAATTAAGTGTTTGTCTGTGCACACTATGTTGGATGATATCAAAAAGCATTTTTCAGTGTAACTGAATCATTGTAATTGTATTAACCTCTTTATGTTCTAGGAGTTTGAAAATGACAGGTCCATAAGAACTTCATAACCACTTTTACACATGTAAATTACAGCTGTTTCTTGGATGTTTTTACCTGTTTTAAATATCACAAACCTTCAAAGTTGCTATCTCCCTCTGCTACTAGTTCTTCCAGAAAACCATAAGTAATTTTACTTTCATTTGTGGGTATGAAAATTAAACATGATAAACAAATTTGAGATCTTTGCTGCACTATATTTATAAGCCCATATGTATATTTTTTATTATGTGATGAGACTGTTCATTTAATCCAAATCCCCTTGAAGGTCCCATGCCAAACTTTAAAATGTTGATGAGAACATTTCCTGACTATAGGTGAGGATCTTGTTCTCTATGCTCTTTTTGCTGCCAGTTCAGAAAGCTGATAGCTATTCTCCTTTTAACATTTTAACATGTGTCTACTTTTTAATTATCATAGCAGAAAAAGAAAACCCCAAAATAAATCAGGTTGTATACAATTAAGCCATAGGGAGGAACTCTCATTAAACCTTAATGGGCAGTTCTGGTTTTCCTCAATACTTTAAAAACAATCATTGCCCAGACACCAACATATGGAACATCTAACTTATAAAATCTCTCATTTTTCATCTAATTAAAAGCTATTACAGAGGATATCTTTCCTCAGAATACCTAATACCTGTTTTTGACTGATTATGTTTAGTATATGAGAGGTCTTTTTCATATCTAGGACAAGAAAGCTTGGAGATAAATATGATCTACAACAAACTATATAGAATATATAGATATATGTATTGTATTTACGTTATGGAATAATTACATAATATACATAGGCCTTTATGCATTTAACTTTTTGTGTACACATAGACACATGTATTGGCCTGAGTCTTTAAAATCAGAGTTGAGCTAGATGCAGTTGGACACCTTCTGTCAGGAATTATGATGGCTAAGCAAGTCTCCTATGAGAAGACAAAGGACAGAAGCTATATGGAACAGAGGGAATACTTATTTGGAAATCATAATGTGGAAATTTACTTGAAGTGCATTTAAGACAAATACATCTTCTGAGAAGCTGCAGTGTTCTGGCTTTGCTTAAATGCAAAATTTTGCAGGGTAGTCAAAGGACAAAGAAAGATGTGCTCGGTCAGTGCTGCCTCTTCACCCTGGGCTGATTTGTCAACAGCCCCCTGACACCTCTGATCTGATGGCGGGGCCATTAGGCAAAGGCTTCCTTTGCTCCTGCAAAGTGAACAGACCAGGCTTGCACACCCCTTATCCATCATAACAGCCATGAGAGTTGTCTTGACCAACTCTTCTTAGCATGGGCCACTGATGTACAGAGAGCTGAGCATGCCTGAAGGGAGTGTGTCTAGGACAGCCTCGTGGTTTCTAGCTCCCTGTGCTTCTCAAGCTTCCTGCAGAGGTTGTTGTAACCAAGCCACATGTTTATTGTGAGCCCATCCACCAAAATAGCCACTTTTCAAAATTGTTTATACCTCTGGTTTATACAGCATTCTGCATCAGTGAGTATCACCATATAGTCAGGCGTCATGTGGGAAAAGAAATGTTTCTTTTTTTGTTTTGTTCTTGCTCATTTAATCCTGCTTATAAAGGACTATAATACAGCTCTCAAACTGATGCTGAATGGGAGGCCAGCAACCTCTCTGAGAAATGGAGGACTGAAGGTAGTTGTTATCACAATTCCAGTGAGATTTCCAAAGGTTTGTTTGTGGTCTTATATTTACTTGAATCTATTTCAGACACTTGGTTAGAGATTCTGATAATTTATCCATACTGAAAACCAGAACCAGAAAAATTTAGAGCTTTCTGTTTACACCAATTTTCATTTACTTCAATTTCCACTTAGGAAATTTCTTTGCATTTATATAAATGTCACAATTTGTCAGAGATCGTACCTGAATGAAATAAACCATTCAGTGAGGACATTTCTGTTGGCATATCTATGCTACCATTATTCAGCTAGGATAGTGATGTTGCTTAGTGCAGTGATTTTTAATGTACTGAATTCACTTAGCTATGCTGGCATAAATTTAACATATAGACTAGGCTTTGCTTTCATTTCTTCTTTTGTTTTGCTTCATTTAGTTCACATTTCCTCTTAATTTACCTAAACCAAACTAAAATAAGCCTTATGTACACTGGAAAAAAAATGTATTTCTACTGGCTTAATTAACCTGCTTCAAAAACAAGTGCTAAATTAAACAAGGATATATCTTTTTAAAGCACACAGAAAAACATCTAAAAAATAATTACATGGGGGTAACTTGGTAAAATGTGCCGTGAACACAGTATAGAAGAACCACTAAGCTTTGAAGAAATGTGGAGAACTCAATTTTATGGGAGGCCGTTTGTTCTCATTATATGTTAAGCACATGAGAGAAATCTAAAAATTGAAGCAGTGCAGTGAGTCAGGCCTGGAGAGGTGCTGACATTAGACATTGGGTCTGCAGGCCATACAGAGGGTGTGCTGTCACAGAAAGGATCAGGGGAACAGGACATGCCGGGGGAAGGGCTGAGGCCTGACAAACTCATATTCCTCTTCTTGCATATTTATCAGCGGTAGCTTTTGAACTTGCTTTTGCTGAGTGCAAAGATATACCCTGTCAGGCCTTAACACTGTACCATTATCTGTTTTAAAGACTCGTCTCCACTCCCACTATTTTCTTCTACAATGCCGGACTTGCTGCTGTAATTACTGTAACAACTGGCTGTGTCACAAGTGGTTTCTATAAGTTTGCATAGCATTTAGCCAAAATGAGGCTTTGATACTTCTTGGGGTCATTAATATATCACAAGCAAAGAACATAATCAAATATCTGTGTGGCTACTCCTTTCCATGTTAAATTTTATTTTATTTTTAATGAGATCTTTGAGCCTCCATTTATAGCTTTAGTAAGATCACTCAATATCTTTCTGGAGGGTAGCAGCTTTTTGACCTCTTTTGACCAGGGACAAAGCAGTGCTTGACCCAGAGAACTCTGACTGTAGACCAGAGGCATATGTGAAGAACAGGTTAACTCTAAGTATTGACAGAATTAGATAAAATTCCATTTATGTACGCTAAGATTTTTTACCATAGTACACATTATTACACCAGGGCAAAAGAAACT
>WEZZ01040526.1:33380-48430 GCA_013400585.1 Chloropsis cyanopogon
ATGAACCTCTGGTACCTCTTCAAATAAAAGACAGATGTTTCCTATTACATCAAAGTGGTAGCTTTGCTACCATGAAAGAATGCTAGCTTACTTTTTAAAAAACATTAGATACATTTATCAAAGAGAAACAGATGCTACAACTAATTTGCTTTGTAGGTGAGGTATGGCCCATGCAGTGCCTTTTTCAACATGCATCAAGTACATAAGTACATTCTCAAAGTATCCTGGAAAGTGACGGTAGCTAACAACACCAAACAAATGGAAAAGGAGATCATTTTTCAGGCAAAAAGAATAAAGGGGCTATAAAAACTAAAGCATTAGTTTTTAAACTAAAGCAGGGAAACTTAAGTAGAGAAAGAGCATAGTTTGAAATTATTTGACAAATCTGGAGACTGTAATAAATTGTGAAATTGGGGTGTGCCCTTTTCTTTCTATTGCTTAATACAAAAGAGTCGATGTTGATAATATTACAGAATATTGCCCTGTGACCAGAACTAACAGTTATGAGCTTTAATGTACTATTCAGTTTCACTTCTGTAATCTCTGTAATGACTTTAGGTGCCATTCATGCTGTTAACCCACACACAAACCAACCACAATGTTTTTTCAAATCATGGTTGACAGACTGTCTTTGTTTTGCAGAGTTTGAGCAACCTCATATCAAGCAAACTCATATCTTTCCAGTATTTTTCTACAACTGTCTATTAATTTGTTTGCCACATTCAGTTGTCATCAACAACTTCATTGTTCAACAGAGTAGACCAGAGATAGAGTGGTAGCTATTTCATGAAGTTGTATTTTCATCACACTTGATGCAAGCATGTACAGGAATCTCTGATCCTATACAGATGAAGGTTTTGTGTTCAACAATCATCTAATTCTAGTAACTCCATAATAATTTTCTTTTTTTTTCCTGCTGTATTTACGACAGGCAAGAAGAAATGAAATAAAGTATTGTTGTAGAAAAGTGTTTGTTAAATCTGTACTGTTTGACAGATGAGAAAAATGTATCTTGTAGTAACAGAATTATTTTTAAAATAACTGTAAGGGGAAAGGAAAAATCTACAATATCCACAATGACATCGAAAGAGTGAATTTAATTTATTACACATACATTTCCCATATGAAAATCAGGCTCTTTCATGGTAGCCAAGTTCTGAGAAGGACTTATGAAAGAACTGATCTCAGCTGAATAGCTAGAGTTATTTTCATACAAGGAGTCACACAAGCATGATATATTTATATATATATATTTATAAATCATTTTGGGCAGGCTTCATTACTTTCCAACTGTAGAACCAAATTACTAACAATAAAACATTACACTAGACTAAAACATTATACTATATGGATGGCAAATGCCACCTTTATTACAAAATGACATTTTAGAATACTTTAAAGCGTTTGCATTTTTATTGTGACTGCTTGCTGTAGCCTTTTATCTATAAAAGCAATTTCCTCAGACACCATCAGACCTTTTTCTAGAAGTGTCATCACGTACTACAAATCCTATTCAATTTTTTTGTTTTTACTTTCTTGAACTGCAAAATTTTGTGGTTTACAAATCTGATATTTCTGGGAAATTCCAAGGCTAGAGGTGAATATAGAATCCCGCTGAAAACCTGGAAATATCTTTTTTTCCAGAATGGGAATCTGCACTGGCAGAGTACAGAAACAAGACATGATTTTTCTGTCTTGCACCTTAGGATGGTATATCACTAACTTGTGGTTTGGGGCTGCTACAATTGAAGGAAGTAAGGGGAAGACATTTTTTGCCAACACATTTAAAAATTTATATGTCTGATTAGGAATTTGGGACTTTATTTACAACAACAAAAAAAGCAAGTATGGATGTAGTAAGTAATGTGTAGAATAACAAGAAAAGTATATCTAGCACCATACCAAGATTTATCTTATTTAAATTGTTAACATAAAACTGTATAAAGGTGATACTACTATCTTGTCTTTTCTCAAATCAGAGACATCTAAATTTAGTGTAAAAAAATTCTAGGTGGTTTGGGTTAATTTGGTTGGTTGGATTTTTTTATTAGTAAGAAGTATAGGTAATAATTTGCTAATAAAAATGTAAATTGAAAAGTCCAGTGTAGGAGAATTCACAGATAACAAAATACTATTTTCTGAATCTCTTCTTTTTCCATTTTCATGTCATGAGTGCAATGGCAATGACATTACTCTGAAAACTAGGAAAACATTTGTTATCATGATGTTGTTTGGCCCTGGGCAAGTCAGTCAACATCTCTACTTCTGAATGCTCAGCAGTGGAACAGAGATAATAAACCTGTATATATATACTGTAAATCCCTGAGAGCTGGATTACAGCATCCTGCAGAAATACTTTTAGAAGGGATTAAAAAGCTTTGCAATGTGGCCCCAACACTTCTCAAGTATTGCAAGATGTGCTGTGCCCCAGAGTTGGCTGTAACACCTCCATTAAAAATCTGCAGTGCCTGGTAGTAAGGTTTGCCAATTGTCTATGGTATCAAGGAAAAAAGTCAAGGCCTTTCCACTCAACTACAAAAAGGGTAGCTACACATCTGAATTAAGGTCATGCAGTTCACCCTGGTTCCCCTTTTTTTCACTTTCTGCACCTGTCCTCACACCAGAACCCTGGCATCAAGTGGATGTGCCATAACCTCGGGATCCTTTACCCAGTGCTTGTCCCCCCCAGTTCCTTTACCGCACCTCATTCTTCCTTACCTCATCTCTCCTTTTTCTTTGTGGCTTTCAAGACTGGTAGAAAGAGCAGTGCAGAGCCGCCATGACAAGAATAAGGCTCATCTTCTTATATGTGTTTTAAAATATGCTGATTTCCTTTATGAATTTTGCATTAAGATCTTCATGTAAATGGAAAATACAATTACCTTCTCTCACAAAAGTGCTGTGAGTATTAAATAGTTAACGACCATTGGGCTTTTTTAAGTATCATTTTGCAATTTTGATTTCTCAATTCTAAAGTATTATTCTAGTAGGTATTGCATCTAATTATCTGTCACTCCTGTCTGGAGCAAAGATCATATATTTTAGCTGGACTACTATTACAGAATCTCCTTTGTCTCACAGCAAAGCTGTTACCTTCTTTGGGATGAAACAATTAAACACTAAATGTTCTTTTCAGATCCCTTTACAGACTTCAAGATTTGAAGACAAGCTTTATTTTTGTATGGGATTCCCTTAAAAATAAATCATTTGAACTTCTAATGAAATTCTGGAATTTATGTGACCAACAACAGACTGGTATTAATACCACTGTGACATCAGTCCAATTTTTTTTTTCCCTAGGAACTTAAGCTTTATTTTAGGAACAGCAAACTGTTTAATAAAGCAGATGAGTTCATTAAAGATGCTCAAGAGCAGGAGCAGGAAAGAAAATGCTTGCATTATGTCAATGAGCACAATATCCTTTGCAACTTTTATCTTCTTTAATTGGATTAAAACTTCCCTCCCAAATTAGACCTTGCTTAGACATTTTTCACCACTAAAAGTTTTCTTATTAAAAGCAAAGATCGACACTACTTGCATAATATAAATTAAGACCAAATTCAATCTTGGGAATATCTTGAAAAGAATCTGTCCATTTCACAGAATTACAAAAATAGAGAATTTATTTACAAAGCTATAAATTTCAAATTAAAAGTCTGTATTCTTTGCATCTTAGTGTATTATAAGAATTATATTTCTAAATTACATACTGAGGAATGTATTCAACAAGTTACTGAAGAAAACAAGTAGAAGAAAAGAGAATGAATATGAGAAGAAACTGTATCCTAATAATCAACATCCTGTAATCTAATTGTAAATTAATCTGACCTAAGAGAACTGGAATAAACTGTAGGAAAGGTTTTTATTAATGAAAAATTAGTTTAAAAATTATTTCTTGGTTAGTCTATACTAAGAATATTTTTTCTCTCTTAATTTAAGAAACAGGGTTTTTTTCAAAAGGGGATTTCTGAATTTAACATCATGCTTCATGGTGTATAAATCACATGTTCTCAATCTTTAATTTCAGATATTTTCATGAATGCTGTTTGAAAATTCTATTTGTAAATATGATGATAATTCAAAATGTTATTCTGGTAGAAGAATGATCAAGGGCGAACACCCAGGAGCCTAGAAAATGAAGTCACTGAATGGCAGAAACCAAGAAGGGCTTGAATTAATCTGCAGTAAGAATCCTCATTTCTCCTTTGAAAAAGACCAGTTCCAAATCTGAACCTGGCTTCTAAATACATCTCTCACTTTTATACTGAGCAAAATAAATTTTAAAAAATTGGATGAGTACTATCCCTAAGCACTGATGGCACGGATATGCGGCTTCCTTACTGGGGCACAGCAGTGGCCCAACCCCACCTCAGTGGTCCCAAGACTCCATGTGAGAGTGCTGAGCTGTGAGGTTTGGATGGAAGGGTCCCTCTGGACCTAACTGAGGCCCTTTGTTGCTCCAGAGCGGTAGAGATGTGCTCTCACACATTTCATGTGTAGATTTTGTTTGGGGCCCTCTCCTTTAAACACATCACTGCACCTGGATCTGGGACTGTGGTCTGATCTGCAATTAATAAAAAGTACAATTGAAAGATAGGAATGCTGCGTCTCATTTCCATTTGTTCTCCAGATTTTTAGAAATCCCAGACAGATGTTTTCATTTAGTATAAGAAAGATATGCAAAAAGTAAAAATCAATGTGTTTTCAAGAAGAATGTAGGACACTGTGTTGATTGAATGTTTTGAGCTTCCTTTCATACACTGTTCAGTTGTCATTTCTCTAGTAATTTATTTTAAAATAGTCACCACATGGAACTGTTCAAATCAAGTCAACAAATCTACCCATAGTATTAATGACTAATATGTGGTATTTAAACAGTGCTTGTCCTCTTCAAAGCATTTTACAAATATTGATTAATGATCTACTGAAGAATAGGAAAATTTTGGGTGGACTATATTAATGTATAATCTTTGAATTAATTAAGATTTATAGTGTCTGTCTTGTTTTGGCAGAATTCTAAGTATTTTTGTTGGAATTTGCCTAGGATGATTTTCACACACTTTATTTGCCCATCTTCCTGGAAGGTATTAGTTTAAATTGAAATGGTAATGCCTGGAGTAGCATAATTTTTTTTATTATATGTTTTTTGTTTTTATCTCTTAGATACAGATCTGCTTTGCAGATTTTGGACACACAATTGAAAGCAAAAACGCACAAATGCATCTTGGGCGATTTAAAAATTATCCTTCACACAGCTGATCAGCACCAGTAATGGTGATGGGGCCTCATCCTGTGCAGCTCTCCAGGGACAACAGCAGCTCCAAACTGGGAACATGAGTAAGAGCTGAGGGCAAATGGGAAGAAGCATGTGTGCAAAGAGTTCAGAAGGAAAATTTCCAGCTTACAAATACTGCAGAAGAGCCAGGAAAATCACAGAGCCATAAGAATGAGCTGTGCTCCTCAATTATCAACTGGAAACACAGCGGAATAAAAGATGACCAGAAAGCTTTTAACACCTGCTGTAGCCATTTTGTGCTATTCTTGAGACTGAGAATGGCTTTAGAGAAGTTCCAGGGAAAACTCTTTGGTGTGAATAGCAGCCAAGGACACTGTTCTTTCAAGAGGTCCCAGAAATTCCCAGAAGAATAACCAAGTAGCCCAAGTTTTAGGTTTTGGGGTGGGTTTTTTTCTGTGTCTGATCTTTATCCATCTCAACCCTGATACAATGACTAATGCTTCTGCTCTGAGGCAGGCTGAATACTTCTACAGGTGACTTAAATTTCCTTTCTTATATTAGATTTTTGGAAGATAGACTGACTAGATGAGAAAACACTCTCATCTATTTCCTATCCACTCACAGATTCTCTCTTTTCTTTGACATTCCCTTCTGTCATTGAATATGTGCCCCCTTAAGTGTAGACAGCGATCTGAGGAAACATTGTTTTACTGCAATCTCCACTTGCATGTACTGAGACAGTCTTATTTCTACCTCTTTGTGTGACCTATGTATAAAGAGCCCTTATCTGCGTTTTTTTTTATTTCACGTCCCCTAGTTTTATAGACTAAATGAAGTCAGCTGATTGACAACTTCAGAATAGCCACCATTAATGGCCCAGGAAAAGGTGCTTTTTCTTTTTGTATTAGAGCTGCACTGCATCTCAAATATTTTGTAACTATTTGTCAAAATCTAGATAAATTATTCTTTTAAATAGAAATTGTTATCCTGGCCTTGTTGTTCCAAAAAAATAATCAGTATTTTAATGCAGAATTTTCACTTAAGTGGTGTACTTCTGGTTTTCTATATAGTGGATTGGTATTGCAGTGCATCATCTAAAATATTTTGCTATTCCCAGTGACGAAAACAAAAGAGTCACCTAGCAATTGAAAGGACAAACTTCAAAAATAAGATACCAGGTAGGAGCCAATAGTAGCTTCATCAACATACGTAGGCAGAGTACAGGTTATTAGGTTTATTTCCTTAGGAATAAACATAGATCACCTCTTTTCTTTGCCATTCCCTTTTGTCATCGAGACCATCCTTATAAAGATACACAGCGATATAAGGAAATTTAATTTCTGACTGACCATTTCAGGATTCAACCTATTACTGCAGGTTTGTTAAAAAAAAAATGGGACATGTTATCTCAAAAGAATACAAACATCCAAAAAATAATTCTGAGCATTAGTCTACATTTTTTAACAGTATATTAAAAGGTTATTTTTTTTCTAAATTTTACAAGCACTTGCTTTGATTACAGAATGTAAGACAGTAAGTTTGTAAGTAAATACTGGTTTTCAGAATGTACTACGTCTTTGTCCTTCAGATGGAGAACTGCCTGCTTAGTGCTTCTGTAGAATCTGGTATACCTTAGTTTTTCCAGCTTCTGTCCTCAGATGACAAAATCATGAGATTTTTTTAACTTTTGCTTCAGAAAGTAAAAAAAGCCAGGCATAGTCTTTTTCTGAAATCTTTCCATCACAATTCAACACCAAACAAGGCACAGGCAGCCATTAGAACAGCACTCTTTTCCTGACTCTTTGAGTGAACTAGTTGGAAATTTCACAATGGCATTCAGCTGCCAAATAAAAGCATGGACATTCTTTTTCTTTGTGGTTGTTACATGGCTTAGTAATCATTGCAAAAGATTTATACATATACTTATCCTGAAACAATCTGTTGCTCCACTCCAAACATGCAATACTTACGCTGTTTCTTATGCTAATCTTTTTTCTATCTCATGCTATTAGCTATGCAATCTTACCAGATTGATTGAAGATTTTTTTTTTGCATCAGTTGAATTTCTTTCTTCCCAGTCTTTCACATAACTGAGACACAGGTAACTATAAGCAACCTTCAAACATCTCTTAACTAACAAAAATTTTTATATATCTGCCAGCTACTGTTAGTTCCAAATAAGGTAATTATTCTTTTCTGGCACAGAAGAAAAAAAAAAAAAAAAAAAAAGAAAAAGAAAAAAAAAAAAAAAAAAAAAAGAAAAAAAGAAAGGTAAATATATTTGAAGTTTAGCTGACAGCTTGGTGATTGATCTGAGTACTTGTTCTAGCCTTGAGTCTTCATCATGCATATGTGTTTAGGAGATACCAAGCAAATAAATATGTAAAGGCTCTTTCTTCATTACTACTTCATGGTAGTAGTCCTATTCCTGTGGCAAGATCCTACATCTAGTTCTCTCATCAACATACCTACAACACTTTAGACACAAGATCATTTCTTTTCCATCACACATTTGATGGTACAAAAATGTCAGAAGTCCACCTGTGGAATAAAAAAAAAGAACATAGTAGAGAGAAGGGAAAGAACTTGTTGGAGATTTGACTGAAATTTAAATAAAGCACCTACAGAGAGTAAGGTTTTCCTGTTAGAGGTTACTAACTCTGAAGTGCTTCTTACTCTCAGTACTCTCTGTAGAGAGAGCTGATTACAATATTAGTTCTAATTTAAACAAGATGAATCAGGCCTTTGGAACTGATCTTTTCTATTGCTTACATTATAATGCAAGCTTTGGAAGTGCTGTTGGAGTTCTTTCCTCTGACAAGCTCCACCTTCAAAAGAGCTTGGGCCTCAGGTTCTAAGGACTACAAACAGTACTTTTCAAGTTTATCAAAGATTTTCCAAGTGTGGATTTTCAACACATCCATTAGTTCATACACTGAATTTTTCTCAAAAAAATTTAATCCCCCCAGTTTATGAACACAATCTGAGTTTCCCTGAAGGTATGGTCTTCAGTCTAAGCACTAAATGTATGATCTTTTGTCTCTAAGTTGATTTGTTTGTAATATACCAAATACTTGTAAGACAACTGGATACAAGACAGAAGTCTGTGTATGTATATAAAGTTTCATTTAGGCAACAAAATTCTGAATTCGTATTAGTATTTTTCTGTCTGCACTAGTCTTTAAAATAAAAATGTTAAACTCGGAATGTTTTTCTTGGAAAGAAGCCAACCCACCAAACACCCAAAGAGTTCCCCCCCCACACTTCTTCCCCTCAGTAGGCTGTCTACAGATATTGTTATAATTCAACGTAACCTTTCAGATCATTAAAATGCCGGAGTTGCCTTCAGAAGGATCAGAGTGTTCCTTGCCTCAAACGCCTTGGCAGCGCTGATCGCACAGCTTGCCGCTGTGCTCCGCGCGCGGGAAGGGAGCGCAGCGGGGGAGCTGCCATCACTCAGCGCTGCACACACACGGTGTCCCTGCTACAGGTACTGCCTGGGCACAAACAATAGCTCCTAACCCTGCTCACTGTTTCCTTCGTATATATACACACATGCTAAAAAATAGAAACTCTGGCTTTGGTGCCAGCCTAGACTTGTACTTCTAAAGGTCAGTTCAATTCATCAGAAATAGTTGAAAATATGCCAGTTGAAAAGATGCCTTTCCAGCGGGTCTTTTTGCTCTTGTGAACAAATGTTTCCTAATGTTGAATACCTACATAAAGGGCAAGTTCTCTCTACAGAACTGCACAGTGCCTGTATTACTGATACTGGGCTCTCACCTCTCACCTAGACTTTTCTGCTGCACTGAAGTAATAGTTCAAATATCAAGCTCACTACACTTCAAGGGGGATTGGGGAGATAGGTCTCTTTTCTCACCAATATAAACTTGGAAATAAATGGTGGTGTTATCTCCTTTATCACAATCTAATGCTAGTGTTTTAGCAACATCCATAATATCAACAGCCTGTCACGCTGTCTAGCACATACATGCCATGGAAATACAAATGGGATTTGGAGATCTAAGATGAGCACTGGCTGGTGAGGTGTTATGTGCAGGAGGACACAGGCTGGAGCACCTTATTTTGGCTCAAGGTTTACACCAACGCACTAAAACTCTGCCTCTGTATGAGAGAATGGTAATACACCAAAGGCGTGGGGGGGGACAATAAGGACAAACTAGTTATAAGTCAGAAATCTCATCTGCTTGGCAGGCTGCCCAAGACTCTGGTTAACTCAAAAAAAGGAAGAAGCCAGAGGTACTTCAAATCTGTTTCCGGGAAAAACACAGCAATGATGACAACTGTAATATGAGCAGGAACTATATATTTATTTGCACATTCTTGCATGTATTGGATAGTAGTGCATTAAAAAACACATTAATTTGTAAAGACAAAGGAATTCCTTAATTTTTAATCATTTACTTAATGGAATGTTTCTGACAAATCAATAGTATCTGCATGATTTTCCTGTCGATCCGTTTGTTGGGGTGCTTTTGTTCAGAAAGGTAGAGCAGCAACTGAAAGAAAAAGTAAGAAAAATTTAATAAAAATTGGCTATTATTTAGTATCATTCGTTGGATTGTTAATTTTTTTGCAACTACCAGAGTTTTAAAAGGAGTAGATATCCATAAGAGATGTCAGGACAAGCAGCAGAATACAGGAAATAACATTGATAGTAAGAATACATCTAAATCTTATGGTTAGGTATGAAAGGGATCAAAAGAAAAGGTCACACTATCATTTTTCTAATGAGTAATAAGTAAATATGCCAGAATATCAACTACAGAAAACCATTAGATTTAGGTGTCATTAGATTACACAGGTCCTCATATCAAAAGCTAGAATGGGTTGCACATTGCTTAAGATTTCTGTATTTTCATTTGCAAACAGGGCAGTTTAAAACAAATTCTTCCTGAGCAATAGAAATACCTGAAGATAGCACACAGAAGCAATCACAGATTTCAACTTCTGAAACCAACTTTTTGTATCCACTAAAGTAACCACTTTAGTTAGGAAAGGTGGTGCAGGATGGTTCTACCAGTCCTCAGGTGAGGAATAAACAGTCTAATGATGCAACCAAACATCAGTTCTCTTCCCAGTTCTTTCACCTCTGTGCCTGTGCCTCCAGGCCCTGCTGTGCTCTGCAGAGCAGGCATGCCTTGCAGGCACTGCTTTTCCTAAGTTCCAGCACTATCGCACACAGCACTTCCGGGACCAGCAGCATGAGAGCACACACACCATGCAGGGACCCTGCCTGTATTAAAAGCTCTCAAAGGAATTTTGACATACATATAGCTTTCACAAGAACAATATTTGGTGTATCACTATAACTTTTCAAGGTATTTAGATAATTGACTCTTCATAAAAGCCATTTCATGAGCAGAAATAGAGGATGGTCATTCCCTGTCTGGAATACCAACATCCTTTAGTGATGAGTTGGCCATAGGACTCCTAACAGCAATTCAAAACCTAGACCTAAAATTATTATGAGCAGGTTTTAGTTTCATTTCCTTCTAGGATTCTTTAACATAACTATTCATATGTCTATTTATACTCGTGAACATGTCCTGGAATAACTTTGCCACTATACTACAACATCCCTATTGTAAATAGTTTCCAGCAGGAACAAGAGAAGCCAGTTTCCCAGCCAAGAAACCAGACTTCAGCAGGAAGTGATCTCAGTAGGCATATCCTTCATTTCTGGAGTTATTTGCTGGAGCCAAATGTCGAATGAGGACACATCCAAGCCCATAAACTAGTGTAAAGAAAATGTGCTACAAATTTAAGGGAAATCAGACAACAGAGGACATACAAAGTACATTAGGCTCTCTTTTGTCAACAATACACACTTCTGCAATTAAAATAGCAATATTTTCTAATTAACATATTGAAATGATAAAGCATAATTTACCTCTAAAAGTCTTTCAGATATTCTACTGTGATCTAAACACATATGGATTAAGGAGTGTGTTAAAAAAGAAGTCTGTCTTCAGACGAAGGTTGGAAAATCTTATACAATAGTGCGAAGCACAGTAACATACACACTGAATTCCTGCCAGGATGCAAAGGTCTTTCCTTTGCATGTTCCTTATGCTCGAGACAGTATGCAAAAGGTGAGCTACAAAGACATTAGACAGTGACGACTGGAAACCTCAGAACATATAAATATTTTACTGATTTGTGACTACTCTTTTTTCTTTTTGGCTAAGATCTGATGACAGTTTATAAATCATGGATTCATAAGTATCTGACAGTTTTTAAAGTATCTTTTTTTAAATACCATGGTTACAATTATTTTTCCATAGGGGACCTACTTGTTTAGTAGTTATGATGGAAAGATGCTTCGGATATTGTAATTGACACTTTCTATCTAGAGTGGTTTCTATCACTCAGTATAGAGCCTTGTATTTCCTGCACATCATTCACCTTGTAAGGCATTATCTATTTGTTTGTGGGGTTTTTTTGTGCTGTGTATAAGGCCTGAATATACTGGAGATGGTCATGAAAACTCTTGACAGCACCTGTGTGAGGTTTACTGGCATTATTATTTCCACATCTCAGGGACAAGAGTACTATTGTTAAGAGTCCAATATATGCCTAAGGAAAATGTTTATCTTCATCTAGCTTTCACCTAGTCCTTCACCCTAATCTCCTTGGCATTTCTATGCTTCCTTTAGCTTTTCACAACTGTTGATTCACACATTAGTGTGTCCTCCCTTTCTAGGCAGCAATACAGGAAACAAAAGACAAGTTCACATCTATTTTTCAGTAGCTAATATGACAATAGTTCCTGACAGCTGAAAGGGGCAGCTCTAAGTAAAATTCTGCTCACACCTTCCAGTGCTGGATTTTAACACGCCCAGTTCAAATGAAATCTTCAGATAGTTTCCAAACACCAATAGTCTCTGTTGTGACTATTAGTGTCTCTAATGAGACTCTTGAGATTTGAAAGGTTTACAATTTGGCCAAATATTCGCAGGTGTCACATCAAGTGCATTTCTGACATCAGAATGACCTCACTGTATTTTTTGAAACTATAACTCACTGCAATACTTACTGACATTGGCAATTAGCTGCAGCTTTCCCATCCTCAGAAAGCTTCAGACAAATCACATTTGATTGAAACTTCTTTCCCCTTCCATCACCATTGTAATTACATGGGGACAACACTTTAGTTCAAACAGTTACAGTTTGGCAAACTTACAAGCAAATGAAATTCTAGAGTTGAAATTATTGAACAACTTTATATGGCTTCTGTGTACATTCTCCATAAGGAAGTGACTAAAACAAAAAAGCTAGAAAAAGCATAAAAAGTGCCAGAAAAAAAAAAAAAAAGCCTGTCAGATAATTGCAGAGGAAATAAGTCAGAAGAGAGTGAAGTTAATAAATACCCTTTTACTGAAGTCTTTAAAGAGAATAAAATTCCCAGTTGGAACATTTTGATTTTAAATTGAATTTTTTATCTAAATTTTTCTCTATTATTAGTCTATAATACTTCACTCTTAGAGACTCCTATGAATCATGTATGTCCTTTTTTGAATACATTTCATGCTCAATAGATTAGACACAATTGTGTTAACATATTTAATCATTAAAACTCTTAAATGAACAATGATTCATTCTAAATAATAACCTATTTATAGACAACTTTCCAAAACTGCTAAGGAATAGGACAGGAAAAGAACAAAAATGTATTCTACTAATTTTCAACATAACTTTTTTTTTTTATATATATTTAAGGAGCATCGAATGATTTATAAAAAGTCATCAAAGAAGATTGGCAGAGTGTATCACAATACTGAATTGAGACATCAGCACTTGTGCTGAGGAATAGACACTTCTTGAATATTAAGGTTTATACAAATTAATTTCTTTTGACTTCTATTAATTTAATCCAGGTTCTTATTGATGGTGAAACAATATATTAAAGTATTTGTACCCCCAGAACTTTCAATCCAAAACATTTTAATGATTACTCACATCTAATAAGAATCTATTGATAGCAGAAACCAAAAGGGTATTTTAATCCCTCATGCAATATTCCTGATAGCTTTTCTACACATAATCTACATTGAACAGCTGTGCACAGCAGTAGTGAGAAATCTGTTAATTTATTATATGAATCCAATAACAATATTTCCCATTGGCATTTAGTTCCAGTGATTAGAATTAAGTAGCAAAAAATGGGAAAGTGGAGAAAACACTGTCCAGAAAGCAATAAATAATTCTTTGAGATTTGTACATATTCTGGAAGATTAAAATAGAATAAGAAAAAGATAAGTGAAAGAAAACAAAGCTAGGTGCTCCTGCAATCCTTCTTGTTATTAAAATGGCTTTAATGGAAATTTAATTATGTCCTTTTTTTGCCCCTTCAAGAGCTTGGGGCTTGACTACACTGCAAATTAAAGACATTTTTACAATATCAGGAGTCATAGCTGTACTAGTTTAGGCTGGTGAGTACAGATGGCAATAGGAATGAAGATGAGACATTAGTTTCAGAAAAGTCTATATAGAACTGCCAAGAGCTATAAGAAAACAACCATATATTTGTCTACTGTTGAAGTTTGTGGCTTTTATTATTACTAAGTAAATTAAAACCAGCACAGATACCATATTCTTCTGTTCACTACACAGATGTACAAAAGCAGGAGTACACAACCTGTCCCTGAGTATGACAATCCATTTCAGCTACAGTGCTTCCATCCATGTCCCCTCCTTCCCAAAGGCTCACCAGATACCAACCAGGAGCAACAGCAGATTTAATGCTCTGGCTCTGGTAAGCTGCTTTCTAATGCCATTTTTCCTGGGAAAACTCCACTCCAGCACACAACCAAATTGCACTGGTAACTCTCACGTGATATTTAGCAGTTCCACCCACCCCAAAGGACCTAACAGACTAACAGGTTGAAGAAAGATGGTGTCCAAAATCAATCTGCTATTCCCAGAATAGTTAATCTTTCACAGTGCCACTTACTTTTCAGTGATTAAAGTTCTGTTGAGAAAGAAAGTGGTCAGGAAGAAAGTGAAAATACTGTTCAAGTAGCAACACGCCACCTCTGGCTACTCTTTTTTTCAGAAACTGTACAAATGGAAAAATGTGTTGCCTTCCCATTAATATACACACATGTATGGGCAGTAGATCAGAGTCCAGTGTTTCCATGTTTGACACACCCAATCATGAGGAAAAAAAAGTATCATAATGGTCTTCAGAAGCCTCCAGTGGAGTTAAGGAGGCCTACTCTGGCAAGAGAGTTGGCCTACTGTGCTCTGAGTCTGCCCAGAGATTGTTGAAGAGTTTGAAGGCTGTTCATAGAGCATGACATTTTGGAAGGAAATCAAGGCTTCATTCTCTATTTAGCTATTACTATATATAATGATATATTTTCACTTCACAATATATATACTCATTATTTTCATTAGATAAAATCATATCCGTTCAGAAGTCTGTTTGTACAATTTTAAATTTTCCTATCAACTTAAGATGTAAAAAAAGTCTATTTTCACTAAGATATTACATACTAAAATCTGCCTTTTCTACACATAGTAATTTGCTAAACAATTGAGGAATTATTTAGTACATGAATGAAGCATAAACACAGGCAGAAAAGGACATTAGAGAGGAATACAGGATTAGAGTCTGTAAGAAATCAGTAATCTGAACTAACTAAAATCTAAATACATAAGAGTAAAAAAATGTCAGAAACAAAAATCAAATAGCACAGAAAATTAATTCTCAAAAATTAGATTTCTGGTAGCAAAATAAAAATTAAGGGAAAAAAAAGGAAAAAAAAAAACCCTCAAATTTACTTCC
>WEZZ01040537.1:0-14569 GCA_013400585.1 Chloropsis cyanopogon
AAATATACATATATGTAAGCAGTGAATTCATGAGTTGTGCAATATACAATATCCAGGTCAAGTATCTTCAGTACAAATAGCATATCATAAAACAATGCAGAATGATAAGCAAAAACTACATATCTAATTTACTTCACTACTTCAAATCAGAACTTACAGCTAAACCCTTTGAAACCTTCACAGAAAATGAGATTTCTGGACCTTCTTATCATCTTTCTATGCTGTAAATCTACAGTAACGTCTATAAATCTATAAAAGCTACTGAGCTTAAATCAAATAACAAAAAACTATGTAATGAATTTCTAGCTCGTCATTTCACTCTGCATTACCTCAAAGGCTGATATGTCTAAGTCTCCACTATGAACATACTTTTGGGGTTCATGAATAAAAGACAGCTTAACTAAAAACTATTCTTAAGATATACATTCCAATAGTACTGGTAATTGACCCCTATGTATCACATACACATTTTGTATTACATATTCTTTAAGGACAGTGCTGTTCCGTGTGCAGATCAAAACCAGCCCAAAGCAGAGATGGTTTAAGTCCCAATAAACAGAAATATCTTTCCCTCATCCCTAGTGGTCAGTATTTCTGTACACATACTTACCCACCAAACAAGAGTACAAACACCTAAAAAAACCCTTGAAAAACATTCAGAGTGTGAAAAACAAGAGAGGTCAAATTCAAGAAGACTTTGCAAAATCTGGATAATTGAATAACTTACTTTATTGAAAAAAAAAAGATGTTGGTTCAGGATTGCTAAATGCACCAACTAGAAGGCCTTGATATAAAGACAAATAGCACTGGGTAAAGTGTGCAAATAAGCATAAGAAATGCAATAATTACAATACATTAATATGTACAGCAAATAGAGTAAAAATAGGAGGTAAATATAGACAGGCTCTGTCAACAGCCCGCAAAAGCACATTATGTATTATATTACATATTTAATATGTAGCATTACACAAAATAAATGCATATTTCACAGGGTAATCATGTACACAATAAATGCAATACTATTGGAAGCTAATATATTCCTTAAAGGCTCTAACTACAAGGGGTTCCTATACAAAGGCTCTGTCAAAATCCGCACAAGCACAGCTCTGGGCAACAGCATCTCTTTCCCTGGCCAGAGATCAGCAGCTTCTTGAGCCCGTGCAGCAGGCGATGGAACTCCTGCACAGCCTTCCCGTGGGCATCGGGATTGCTGGCCAGGGACTGGAAGAGGTTTAGGGGTTCAGCCTGCCGCAGCTCTGAGGGCAGTCTGATCTCCACAGGGAAGCTCTCATTGCCTATGACAAAGTGGTGCAGTCGTTTTGTCTGCAGCGAGCAGCCCAGGTACCTCAAGACGTCCATCAGCCGCTGCGGGAAATCCCTCCTGCGCCAGCGTGTCAGGGGGACGGTGCTCAGGAGATGCATCAGCACAGTCTTCACGGTGTAGCTGGAGAAACCTCCAGCCATCAGGCTGCGGCTGAGGAGCTGCAGGCACTTGCAGTGCCAGCTGTCCTGGGGGGCCTGCCTGGAAACATGCCTGAAGAACTTGGCCTCTGCCACGGCACAAGTCTCCAGCCACGTGGTGCTCGGCATGCCTCCTTCTGATGGCTGGCTGCCCACAAAGATGTCGGAGTCCCCTTGCCGCACGCCAAAGATCATCTCAGCCATCAAGCTTTCCTGCTCTTTGCTGAGCTGAAATCGACAGGAGCGGCTGGAGGCCTGCAGCGTTAAACGCCAGTGGCGCGATTGAGGCAACAGCAGCCAGGCTACCCTCACAAACAGACTGAACCACTGGGCCGTTTTCTCCGCATCCAGGTAGGAGCCGCTGCAGAGGCTGTGCAGGAGGCTGGGCTCCTGTTTCCTTCTCAGCTCCTCCTCAGGCTGGTGCAGGAAACACAGCATGTCCTCCCTCAGCTCCCCACTGCTGCAGGTGCACAGCAGCTCCACACGCACCCTGAAGTTCCTCGGGGCCATCCCTGCAGCGTCCAGCTCCAGGTGGAAGGCGTGTCCTGGAGGGGGACTCAGGGGCACAAGCACCTGGTACACAACACCTTCTGCACGGGGACTCCAGCCTTCAAAGGCGCTGCCCACTCCGATGGCTTCTTGTGGCACCGGGTAGAAAATGCTTGACAGGCCCTGTCCAAAGACGTCAGCCAGTTTGGCCATCAGGTCGCTGATCATCCAGCAACCTTTGTCCAGCTCCTCCGCAGGCGACTGGATGCGCTCCGCCAAACGGCCTCCAAGGTTACTTTGAACCTTGTGCTCCTTGTCTCCTTCACTTGCAGCATGTTTGTCCTCGTCATTTCCAGCAGCATTGGCTTCCTCCCTCTTCTCATCATGCTTCACATCCTCCTTTGCATCATGGCAGCCTTCTTTTCCTTCTTCTCCAATATCACCTTCTTCCTTTGCATCAACACTGCTGCCTTCTTCATTTCCATCCTTGTTGTCTTCTTCCACATTCACATCGCTACTTTCTATCCCTTCCTTTGCAATAGTGTTGTCTTCCTCCTCCTCCTCCTCCTCCTCCTCCTCCGTGCTCTGCTGGAGATTTCCTTCTGGCCACTGTTGTCTGGATGCAGCCGGAATTTCTGGAGTGCAAACCCCAGCCCCAAGGCGAGGACGAGGATTGCAAGGAGATCCCAGAAGTGCCCCAGCAGCAGGGCTGCCCAGGTGCCAGCGCTCTGCTCCAGGCTCTTCTGCTCCAGCTCCCGCATCAGCCGAGTCATCTCCTGCTGGAGATACTCGGCACGCTGCTGCATGCGCTCCCGGGCGGCCTCATCCAGCCCATGGCCGGCCTGCTGCGGGTACTGCAGGAGGCTGTGCACAAGCAGGAGAAGGAAGGTGGTGGCAAGCATGGCCTCAGCAGGTGAGAAAGGCTTCACTGGGAATGACAGGCAGGGAGAAAGGGAGGGAAGCAGAGCTATGGGAAGTGGGGACAGGAGCCGCGGGGATCTGAAGGCAGGACAGGGGGCCCAAGCAGCTGGCAGGCTGCCAGGCCTGTGCCCTGCCCCAGCAGCAGCAGCAGCGTGCCCTGCCAAAGGCACTCCCACCAGGGACTGGCCTCTGGATGCCCGCTGAGAAGCGGCTCCTCGGGAACTCGCAGTTCTGCCCCGGCCCTCGCTGGGCGTTCAGCATGGCCTCCTGTCTGCGTGCACGCTCGCCGCTGGCCGAGGCTCCACTGGGGCAGCATTACCTGCCGCTGCTGTTTCTAGCTGCCCCCATTGTGACACTTGTCCTGTGATGTCACAAGTGCCACAGGGCATCCCAGCTGGGACAGCCCTGCCCTCCATCTCTACCTCACCTCAGGGACTCTCAATGGCCCCGGGCAACCAAGCACCCGAGGCACACCAAGTGTACAGCCAGGGCTCATCATCCAGCCCCAGGGCTTCCCTGCACCAAACAGGCAGAAGCCACCCAAACACTTTTCAAATAGGAAACTGAGTGACATGAGCCCTGAATGCTTTGGTGCTGGAAATCTCCTGCTGTCACATGCAACTGGTTCCCTTGGTGCTCACCTTTGTGCTTGTGGGGTGCTCTTGGCACCTGAGTGACAGCCCTGGCTGCAGAGTGGTCAATACCCTGACAGCGTCGTGGGGCTTCTCCGTGGCACGACCCCTGCTCCTGCTGCGCCACGGTGAGAGCACCTCGATCGCAAGGAGACATTTCCCAGGGCTGATGAGCTGTGTGTGCTGGTGATTTCCAGCGGGCAACTCCCACTGCCGACAGAGCACAGCGTTCTGCATGTCCTACAAGTCCATTTGTGTGTTTCCAAAGCCCGGCAGAGTGTCTGGCGTGAGCAGACTCTTCATTGTCTCCCCAGTGAACACAAGCANTTGTCCTGTGATGTCACAAGTGCCACAGGGCATCCCAGCTGGGACAGCCCTGCCCTCCATCTCTACCTCACCTCAGGGACTCTCAATGGCCCCGGGCAACCAAGCACCCGAGGCACACCAAGTGCACACCCAGGGCTCATCATCCAGCCCCAGGGCTTCCCTGCACCAAACAGGCAGAAGCCACCCAAACACTTTTCAAATAGGAAACTGAGTGACATGAGCCCTGAATGCTTTGGTGCTGGAAATCTCCTGCTGTCACATGCAACTGGTTCCCTTGGTGCTCACCTCTGTGCTTGTGGGGTGCTCTTGGCACCTGAGTGACAGCCCTGGCTGCAGAGTTGTCAATACCCTGACAGTGTCGTGGGGCTTCTCCGTGGCACGACCCCTGCTCCTGCTGCGCCATGGTGAGAGCACCTCGATCGCAAGGAGACATTTCCCAGGGCTGATGAGCTGTGTGTGCTGGTGATTTCCAGCGGGCAACTCCCACTGCCGACAGAGCACAGCGTTCTGCATGTCCTACAAGTCCATTTGTGTGTTTCCAAAGCCCGGCAGAGTGTCTGGCGTGAGCAGACTCTTCATTGTCTCCCCAGTGAACACAAGCAGGCACAGCGGCGCTGCCTCTTGCTTGCTCCCTGCCCCGCCAGAGCTTCCAGGGATTTTCAGAGCCTGTGTGAAATGGCCAGCATAGCCTGAGAGTGCCAGGGGATCACTGGGCAAAAATCAACTTTGGAGGCACCCTGGTCTTCAGTGGCTGCCTCTGCACCAGGGAGACCACGGAGAGGAGCACTGCAGAGTGAGAATTGGGTGCCTTTGTTAGAAAGGGCTTTTCAGAACAGTCCCTACTGCCAGCCAGTCCCAAACTCACAGCTAGTGCAATTCACCTACACTGTATCTGAAAGTTTTTCTGAATTACTGAAATGATTTAGCAGTCACTTTTTCTTTGGAATAATGGTTTTTTTCAAAGTTTTACTTTAGATGCCTGATGATGTAATAATTTTTTTTCGTACCACTGAGTCAAGACTCTTCTTGCAGTGATACTTGTGGAGGCATTTGTTTTTCAGATTAGCCATCTGATCTTTGAAACCCTCAAGCTGAAGATGAAGTAAAGCATGTTTGAGCTAACACAAAATATCAGCTCTCACCCACCTTCAGGTAACTCTTGCCAGGTAGAAAGCTCTAGCTATGGAAGTCATTTTGTGAGCCCTAAGTTCTTCACTTTATTTAAAACTATCTGAATGTTGGATTTTTTGCTTTCCTTAACAGCTTTTATTTATTGAGGGATTATTTCCTTTCATTGTGTTAGGAAGACATCCCATGATCATTTTCAGTGTGAGATCTGTAGGGAGAAGTGACAGCAGGAAGTGCTGTGCCAGCAATATTATGAACCTATGCAGCTGTTTCTATGTGCCACCTCACAGAAGAGCAAATGGCCTTTTAATCGACCTTAAAGTTGAGCCAGGCTGCACATCTAAATATATTTTGGTTTTTTCCTTCAGGCTGTCATCTTTAAAGGATGAACTGAGACAAACAAAAAGGGACAACACTAGTGGTAGCCTGTTACATTACAAAATACATACCTCATACCCAAGACCTCGAAAAAGGAATGTCACTCAAAATGCAAGAGATTGTCAGCTAAATGGCACTGTAATTGCTAATTTGGCAGACATATGGTTTTAATGAAGCTGGAAAAAAAATCTTTTTCTACTAGTGTAGTTGAAAACTATGGGCTGATGAACAATTACTTAATCTGAAACGAGATTTGTTACATAAACCTATATAAAGCCATTGCTAAATGGTTTATATTTCTTTACCCTCTGCTAGTTCTCTTACATTAGCCTTCTTAGGGAGCTCTTATGATAGAAAAATCATAATGTCAGGGTAATTATCAAATGCCAAGGCCTTGGGAAATGTCCTGCTTCCTCAGATACCACTGATTTTAATTCTTGGGTTTGCTTCCTTTTCTCATAAACAATAATCCATTTGCTGAATGAGACCTTTCCTTGTCTTTTCAAATTCCAGAGAATTTTTGCTAATTAGAGCATTCCCAGTGCAGAGAAATGTGTTTGCACTCTCCAGACTAGAAGTTCAGTGTCCTGGGTTGTAAGATAAGAGTGTATTCTATTTACCATCTGTTAAGGGTGGTGCAGTCTATCTTCTGTTAATTGAGCAGATTGCTTATCTCTCCCACAAACCAATCCCCACTCTGGGAAATANCTCGACAAGGAGGAAACAGGAAAAGAGAAGGGGCGCAGAGAGGCTGAAATAAAGAAAAAGATGAAAAAATCCTCAGAGTGTAGGGCCAAACCAGCACTCCAGGAGAAGGCTCTGTGAGAAATACTTCCCCACAGTGTGAGTGCTGCACCCTCATGATAAAATAAAGCTCTTGGAACCACACAAATTCCAAAAGCTTATGCTGACTCCCTTTGATCCAGACATCTGACAAAATCAGCAGCATCTCTCTTAAAAGAAAGTAAAATTTGCAAATAATTGCACAATTACACTTCAATAGTTTATCTGCTTGGTGGACAAGGAATTGGCTGGATGCTCACACACAAGGAGTTGTGGTCAGCCAAGTAGAGACCAGTTAAAAGTGGTGTTTCTCAGGGTGTGATAGTTGAACTGTCATTGTCTAACATCTCTGTTGTCAACGTGGACAGTGGGATGGAGGGCACCCTCAGCAAGTTTGCCAACACCACGCTCTGTGGGCAGTCTCTGGAGGGCAGGGATGCCATCCAGAGGGACCCTGGCAGCCTGGAGAGGCTCAGGAGAACCTCATGGAGTTCAGCAGGGCCAAGGGCAAGGTCCTGCCCCTGGGCTGGGGCAATCCCCAGCACAAACACAGGCTGGGCTGAGAATGGATTGAGAACAGCCCTGAGGAGAAGGGCTTGGGGGTGTTGGCTGACAGGAAGCTCAACAGGAGCTGGCAGTGTGTGCTGGCAGCCCAGAAAGCCAAATGTGCCCTGGGCTGCACCCAGAGCAGCGTGGGCAGCAGGGCAAGGGAGGGGATCCTGCCCCTCTGCTCTGGAGACCCCACCTGGGGTGCTGCATCCAGCTCTGAGGTCCCCAGCATAAACAGAATATGAACCTGTTGGAGCAAGCCCACAATGATCAGGGAGCTGGAGCACCTGGGGAGACAGGCTGAAAAACGCAGGCTTGTCTAGCTTGGAGAAGAGAAGGCTCCAGGGAGATCTCGTTGTGGCCTTGCAGTTCCTAAAGGGGCCTAAAAGCATTTTTTTACAAGGGCATGCAGTGATAGGACAAGGGGGAATGACTTTTAAACAAAAGAAAATAGATTTAGATTAGATATTAAGAAGAAGTTCTTCATGTGAATGTGAGAAGACGTTGGAACATGGCCTGGAGGAGCTGTGCCAAACCCGTTCCTGGAAATACTCAAGGGCAGGTTGGATGGGGCTCTGAGCAGCCTGTTTTAGTTAAAGGTGTCCCTGCCCAAGGCAGGGAGTTTGGAACTAGATGATCCTTAAGGTCACTTCTAACCCAGGCTATTCTATGATTCCATGAAATGCAACCTGAACCATTCCTTGTTTCCTTGAATATTACGGTCAGAGAAGTGCTACCCCTTTTTAAAGTATAAAATGGAAAAAGATGAACCGTTCTTGCCAAAAAAATAACATCTTAAAAGGCTGGTGTCGGTGATCTTTAGGCTGTCTCCTGATCTTTTAAGAAATTGTATGGGAAAATAGGGAAATTATTGAACACTCATATAAAGATAAGGTTTACAGGGCAAAAGTTCCTCCTGCCTGTTTTGGCAAGGAGACTAGAATGCCAGGGCAATTTATAATAATGCCAAGACAGTAGAAGAGGATGTGTACAACCATCTTCCATGACAGAACTCTGCCAGAGGAAAAAGATCAGCAACAGCGCTTTGAACTTTGATGAGGCTCAGACAAGGCAATTTCTATATATTGCTCTGTGTGTTGGGTAAGAGGCACCAAAAGCTGGTTCCAGGCAATACTGAACTAGAAAGTCAACTTAAAGAGAATAAAATACAATTATCCACCTCCTGCTTTCACCTCAGCCGTGTAAAGATACCTGGCATAATCCTCCAGCTCCTTCTAAGCTCAGAGAGTTTTGCACAAGCAGCACAAATGTGTCATCCTTTTTTGTGATGACAAATTGGTGTTTAGCCAACTATCGCTACCTAAAAGTCTTTTGCAGCAATCTTTTCAGAATTTCACCTAAACTTCAAGTAATTTCTCCCATTTATTACATTCCTTTTGAACTATAAGTTAAGAAATTAATAAAAAGAACATACTATACCTAGGGCAGACCTCTGACCTCATGCATGTGATTTTATTAGAATAACTGGAATAGTAATAGCTAGGATAGTTTGAATAATTCAATAATTAGAATTCAGTAGATGACATTATTCACTAAATCATTTAATAGTTAGAAGAACAATTCAATAGTTCCATAGTAAGAATAATTAGAAAATAATAGTAAATTAAAGTTACTTTTACTTTCAGTTCATGCAGCTGTGCATGGTCAGGAGTGCATGCCATTTGAAGCTCTTGATGTGATTGGGCTAAGCAAGAGCACCAAACAGGAAAAGCAGCTGCTAAAACTCCTACAGATAAATGGCATTTGTTCAGGGGACCCACTGCACTGATGGGGCCCTGGGCTGTGACTTTCTGACACATGGCAAGTCCTCACTGCAAAGAACCATGTTGAAGAGGAAAAAAAACTGAAACATCAACCAAAAAGGTAAGAAGAAAAGTAAAAGTACTCTTTTTTGATATAATATATATTATGCTCCTAATTTATATTAACTACCTCTAGCCATAGTTGGAAAAAATAAATAGAACGGCACGAAGCCTAGGGAAAAGAAGAATTTCATATATTAAAAAGTAAATTAATGTTGCTACAGCACAGGTGTTGCAACAGCTGTATCTCGTAGAAAATACTTTAAATGTCCTGTGTATTTCTGCTGTTACAAATGCACCTTATTTATAATGTTCTATGGATTTTAGCTGCTTTGCTCTAGCTTAGAGCTTTTCCTGGATTTAAAAATTACATTTTTCTGTATCTTTCCTCAAGTGCAACACAAGCCTAAAGCAAATAAACTGTTCCTATGGACTCCTTCACCGTGTACAATCATAACACAGTAACTACAACATAAGAAAAATCTTTTTGCCAAGATCTGTGGGTGACTTCACCACAGCCTCCTCAATGGTTTAAAGGAAGCAGTGCACCCGTTCCACAGTCAAAGCTGGGTCTGACATTCCACTATCTTTGCCCAACAGTAATTTCCTGCTTTGTTTCATTCAAGTTGATTTTTGAGGGGCCAATTTTCAATGTGGCACTTCAAAAGAGTAAAAATTATCTCCTATACATATAGCTATTTTCTCTTTTTCTCCATTGTTTTTCCCTACTCTGATAAGAAAACTAATTAAAATAGATGATTCCTTCAAAAAGAAGAGCTGGAAAGTTCTAAATACAATGAACTCCACTAATTGCAAGCCTTGAAGTCAAATGCATATTTGAAATGTATTCAAAGAGCAAAATAGTTGATTTTAGTTCTTAAGCCAACATAAATCAGCCATAGACACTGATATTTTTTTGGTTTTTTTCAGAAAATCTGAATAGAGCATCAGCATGGCCTTGATCCTATGCAATATTGTCCACTGAGGTAAAGAAAAGCATGACTTGGGGGAGAAGACATTTTCTGCCATCCCAAGAATAGCAACATAGTTGAGGAGCAATGTGCCAAGCAAAGATGGCACAATAGAGAGTTTTTAGAACATAAAACCCGAGAAAAACAAAATTTTAGACACACAGTTCAATGTTTTTTCTTTGCCACCCTTAAAAATATTCTTTCTATGTTGTGCAGAATAAATATTAAAATGCTAGTTTAAAAAAAAAGAAAAAAAGTTTTTGAAAGGAAAACTTTCTTTTCACTCTCCAAAAATGTCAAGCAACCTGTTGTGGCCTGTGCACAGTCTGTAACATACAATCACTAATGACTGGTGAGTGGTTCCATATTCTTGTTAATTTTTTGCAAAGTATCAAAGAAATTACTGAACTGAGAAGAAAGAGATTAAACCAAAAATTAACTTCATCCATCACTCTTTATGAGCCATGAAAAAGGTCTTCAGAAGGAATAAATCTTTGTAGGAGAGACTACTGCTGTTCAGAACTTTCTGTGTTTGAAAAGCTTGAATACCTTAAAGCTTGTCAGCTGTTCTGTTGACATTTTGTTTTCTTGATTAAATTTCCTGTGCTGTAGTGTATAATATGAAATGGTGGCGAGTTGCTGTTGCATTTCAAAAATACCTTTGCTGTATAAACACTTTAGCAGTCTATTTAAATTCTTAGATGTATTATTACTGGCCCGGAGCTCTTCTGAGTAGCAGTAATAAGCTTGAGAAGCATGTTTATTAGCATTGCTAACATACAGCAGTAATTAGCAATTACAGCACTCTCCTCAGGTTCCAAATGTTCTAGGAGTCTCAAGCAAGACCTTTTTTTTCAAAGCACAAAGAGGAGTTCAGTCTCTTTCTTATTTGCAAAAGACACACAAGATTAGAGGACAAACGGGAGTGTTACAAATGTGGACTAAAGGGATTTGCCACGGCCACAGCTAGAATCACCAGGACAGTGAGATCTGAATTCCTAGTTTTCAGTTCCAGTTTGAAGAGTGAATTAAAAGGATAAAAATAAACAAATAAATAAATAAACAAGCATTATTTTTCTTATCCTCTTGACCAGATATCTCCATGCATGCAGTCAAGCATTCTTCACAGGTTAGGTGACCTGCAAAGCTGACAATCGCAGCGGATACTCTGAATCTTTACCTGCACACAGAAACTCTATTCTCAGTGAAAAGCCACAGATATTTGAACAACAGTGATTCTTGACAGAAAAGGCATCCTAAGGATTTATTTCCGTGGTTGTCAAAGCAGACAGACGAGTTTCCTAAGAAAAGCACAGCTAATCCTCCTTTCAGAAGCACAATTCACACCTCATCCCCCTCTCTTTGTCGAGCCTCCTTGGGATGTGTTTAGCAGAGTGAAATGGGCCGAATTCACAACTTCAGAGACTGCAGAGCCTGGCCTGTAACACCCTGTGCATCTCCAACTCTCGCTGAGCTCGGGAGCAGATTCAAGAGTTGCTGAGCATCTGGAGGGGCCGTGCCCGGTGAGAGGAAGACTTCCACAAGAGTATCACCATCCACAGTTTCGGCAGGACTGATGCTGTCTGTGTGAAAGTCTTAGATGAAGACTACCACATCCATGGAAACACTGAATTCCACTTTTCTCAACTGAAACATGAGAGTTAGAGGGCTTGGGACCCTTTCTAAACAAGAGCTCTGCTCTTTGTACACACTGTTAATTTCTTTCCCCTTGAACCCAAAGGAAAAGTTTACTATAAAGACAAATATTTAATAAGGCTGCAAGATCAAACTTAATGATTTATCTAAAAACAGGTGCAGGCTTTGGGCACTTACTATTAAAAGAGAAGCGAGAAGTTCTTTAGCAGTAGGTTGTTTTGCACAAAGTTGTAAAATTAACTTTAGACAAAGAAATTGACATCTGTAACAGCATTTGGCTCTAACAAGTGCCTCATCTGCAAAATCAGATGAAGAACCACTACAGCACTGCTCCTGGCTTGTTTAAACCCAAAATAAATGACAAAACAGGTGCCCTTCTGTGCCCCTGGCCTCTGCTCAGGGTTTCCCAGGCTAACATATCCTAGCAGCAGCCACAGGATAAGTCCTTCAGGTGCTTCACGTTTTAAGGTGCTCAGGGCTGTGGTGACATAAATGTCACCACCATGTTTGACAAAGCCAGTCTGGGATTATGCATAAATCTCAAGGGAACCATGACTTTACTGGGATAACAATCTGGTTTTGTCAGTGCTCAAAAGAAACTCTGCTCCTGAATTACATCTCCTGGCAGAAAAATGCCCCAAAGCGAAACTACTGCTCACTTCACATCCAGATCGAAGAAATGTGGTTGTGGATGAAGGCATGGCTATTGTAAGCTGATGTGCGAAAAAAGCATACTTGAAACTAAAGTGTCTGCATAATCTTATTTTATTTGGCATTTTGAACCCACATCCTAGAACTCAGTATCCCACAGTGCACCAGGGTTTGCAGGTGACTGAGATATGAGGGAAGTACTCTGTTAAAAATACATATAAAATAAAATTTTTTTTAAAGATTCCATTTTGACAAACTACAGTAGTAAATTACAGATATTTACAGGAATTTCTCCTCCCACCTTCTTTCAGCTGTAAAGTTTGAATGGGGATGACAAACATCTGAGCAAAGCCTCAGGAACGACAGAATCAGACTTGGTGATATTGTTCCTCCCTTCATTTACCAGGAGGCTTTGTGGTGATCCATTTCTGACATTTTCAGCAATAAAGAAGAAAGAAAAAGATGCTGCCAGCAGCCCTTTGCAAACTTTCAATTGATGGCCAAGAATGATAAGGGATGACCTCTACCTCTTGTATCTGACAGGAAACTCTGCAGTTAGGAGGGGTGAGACTCAGTCCTGTCAAGCGCAAACGAGGAAGGATTGGAAAGAAAGAGGCTGCTCTGTGTCAGCTTTAGAGTTCTTTCTGCTGCTGTGAATCAGCTTTAGAGTCCTCTCTGCCTTTCTGTGGCTGCTGAAGAGCCTGGATTTGCCAGCACTTCCAGCCAAGAGGCATTATCTGGAGGGAACACAAAAACCTGAGCCTGCACGCTCACGGTGTAATTCCCCTGCACAAAAAAAAAAAAAAAAGAGAAAAGGGTCCTCTTGAGTTTAAGAGATTGAATATGGTTTAGTGTAGAGAGCCAGGTCCATGCAGGAATTTTCTCTTTTTCCCAAAATTTAACAGAGCAGCAGTCCAGCTGAGATGTTACAGGAAAAGGCAGTTGCACATTCATCAAAATATCAGGAGTTAGGGGTTTTGCTGTATTTGAATTCAGTAAATTGTGCCACAACCTCCAGTGCAATAAGAGAAGCAGATGGACAGAATTAATTACGGAAGAACTTCTCAAGAGTAGTGGAATGAGATATGTTATGTGCCATTTTTTATGCTACATTCAACAAGCATTTTACTACCTAGCAGAGACAAAGAGAGAAGGGGTAAAGAATAGTGAAAAAGAAATCAGAAAAAGAAATCCAAGAAAAAAAAAATCTGCTTTCCAGTATAAATTTGTATTTCATGTCACACTATTTACCTCACTATATAAGCCCTATAAAAAACAAATTCTATCTTGTTCTTCACCAATAAACAGCAGAGAAAAGGGAAAAGTTCTTTCCATCAGTTCAGTTAGACCAGAAGAAAGTAAAAATGGGGACTGTGCCCTGCACAGGTGATTTTTTGTTCCACGGGGTAAAAATCAGACATAAAACTGCAGAGTATGTGCCTAGCTCCAGCAATGCATCTGCCACATAAACTTGGCTTCAGCTGGAGCAGAATAAATTAAAGAACAGAATGTTTGGAAAGCATCATCTCAGAAAAAAAAATCTGATTATAATAGAGTATTGTAGCCGCCTGCAGGAAAATAGAAATAATTCTTCTGAATAGCTGACATGCTGGCAATAAAATATAAAGTTTTTCAAAATATGCTGCTTAGTTGATTTTTGAGTTTTTAAAATATTTTCTGAAAATTTTCCTTGTGCAACAAACTTTTTATCCATCCAGTTGATAGATACAAACTAATATTTTAATTACTTTATTGATAGAGACAAACTAATATCTTAATAACTTTGTTGGTTAAGATTAAAATTTATTAATAAGAATACAATTCCTTCCTATTTATCAGTATATTAACTTTTAATTTATTTGTGTTTTTATCTGGCCTTTTATTATATTCAGTAGCAGCACAGTCTGTAAACTTAAAAACTGAAAAAGCAAATCCTGTTTGCTGCTGTTCCTTTAGCACCAGCTCACTTGATTCCACATCAGGGTTTGGTTTTAAACAAACATCTCTTCAGAAAATCCAAGCAGCAGTAAATTATTTGTTTCACTAGAGTTTTCACTTGTTTTATAACAAGATTTTCCAACCTGTTATATTAACACACATTCTAAACTTCAGCTCAGTTTTTAGGATAAGTGACAAGGAGAGTAAAAATATGTGAACTATCAAAATATCACAATACCGAATCATAAATGAGTTGAAATTCTGAAAACAAAACAAAACAAAAAAAAACCCCAACAACACAAATTTCTTCCAGAACAGGCCTGTGTGGGCTGCTGATATTTGCAAGAATCAAGCCTAGAGCTGCTTTAATATTTGCATCCAAATTCTCATTAGACAGAGCAGAAATCCAATTTTGAACAACCAATCCTCCCCTGCTCAGTTCCAGCCAAAAGTAAAAGTCATAGAAAAATCTTTGATATATCCCACTTCCATAAAACCCCTCAGGTATTTTTTTCCAGGAAAAATGTTATCATAGTGAGCTTCCTTTCCCATTTCATCACCTGCTGTGCCTGTTCCTGTTTCGCAGAGGGCAGAGAGGGGGATTTCCCAGGAGCACAGGACTGGAGCATTGCACAGCTGAATGCAGAGGAGAGGGGGCCATAAATAGTACATGAAAATGGGAAATGGTGGATAAACCAATTGTCAAGGACAGCATAAACCCAGATTTGCTGTTGAAGTGACACACTGATGATGTTCATGTGAGTGAGAGACAACATAACTCTGTTTCTCAGCAGAGAAAAAACAAGCTCATGGCGCTAAGGCAAAGTTAAGCCCAAGTTCAGCCAAAACTCCCAAAACTAAA
>WEZZ01040546.1:2201-12634 GCA_013400585.1 Chloropsis cyanopogon
ACATAACAATCCCTTTTTCTTTGTACAGTGTAGTGCACTGTATCTCACCAGATGAAACATAGTATGGATTCTAATTTATGATTATTTAAAAGTCTGGAAACAAAACAAACTTACCTAGGAAAAAAACCAAAAGAAAGATAAATTAAAATACGACGTGACTAATGCTATGATTCTCTGTAGTTAGAAAAATAAAAAACCAAAAATAGAGCACATCACCATAGAAATACTCACTTTCTTGTGGTTTAACCTGTGTGGGAAGCTCAGCTTCATAAAGCCTCTCACTCACTCTTCTTCCCCATGAGGGTAGAGAGAAGTCTGGGAAGGTTAAAGTGTGAAAATTCATGTGTTGAGATACAGACAGTTTAATAGTAAAACAAAAGCTGCATACCCAAGAAAAGCTAAGTGAAGCAAGGAATTAATTCACTACTTCCCATGAGCAGGCAGGTGTTCAGCCATCCCCAGGGAAGAAAAGCTCCAACACGAGTAACTGTTATTTGGGAAGATAAAGAACATATTTCCAAAAATCTCCTTCCTTCATACCCCAGCTTTTATTGCTGAGCCTGAAGTCATCTTGTGCAGAATATACCCTAGGTCATCTGGGGACAGCTGTGTCCCCCTTGTGCACCCGCAGTCCAGTCACTGCTGGGCTAGGGTGAGAAGCAGGAGGGTCTTGATGCTTTGTCAGTGCTGCTCAGTTGTAACTAAAACATCCCTGTGCTGGCAATACTGTTTTTAACTCAAATCCAAAACATATCAGTTACTACAATGACAAAACCAGTACAGAATTCTACAATTCTAGACAGAGACAAATCTTGTCTTCTAATGAAATCAAACTAATAATTTGTGAAAAATCCTTTGAAGTTATGTTCTCATACTGCTATAAAGATTGTCTAAAAATGATCATTCTGCCCATTTGAATGTTGAATATCTCAATGGAATAATGATGTTTTGCATGGAGTTTTTGCCTTGTTCAGCTTGAGCCACTTGCACAGTGGCATGAATTTAAGGGACCTTTTCTATTTGTCATTTTTTCTTGGTACTGGGACTGCAGTGAATAACTACATATGAGAGAAAACACAAGTGGAATCCCAGTGGTCAAAACTGAGTTTTGGATTTAGGATCATCAGTAGCTGGAACCAGCAGACTTGAAGCCTGTGAGCCCCTCCCGCTCATTACAGGAGAATATTTAGTGTATTGTAATGAGCTTTAACATGCTGAGTGAGCAGGAAAATCTGAATATATGAGTAATATGCTGAACAGATGTTGAAAAAGAGGGTTGCCCTGTAGCTGGTATGTTTCTGGTGAAATAAAAAAAAGAAAGAATATCAAGCACATTTAAACAGCTGGTCTCAGCTCATCAAAGAAGGAAATAAGTGACAAAATGCTGTGTTACAGCTCTATGTCCTTAGCACCTTGCAAGATGCAAATTTAGATTTTGAGGTCCCCCATGGACCAAGGAAATAAACCACTTTAGACCAAGTACATCATACACTGGAAAGACAGAAAGAATCCTTATAACTTACCCCATAAGAAATGCAGAGGAAAGATTATGCTTTAACTGCACTCCACAAAAGCATTTTAAATGATTGGTTAGAAGGTGAAACCCCATCTTTACTTGTGAATCATAGCTGTGGGTGCCCTCTGCATGTCACTCTTTCTTTAGAGAGTGAATTCCTGAAAGAAATGTTTCTGCTTTTCTTTCTCCTTTTACTCAAGTGCACATAGAATGTTCCTGGGATGGATGTGATTTCAACTCAGGCTTTTTTCCAAATTGATTTACTAGGTTTTGATAGAAGTCATGAAGTTACAGTAACCAATAAGTTGGCATTCACTGTAGCTAATCTATAGTCTGCTCAAGCATTAAAAAACAGAAAACCAAGTCATCTAACCTCCTAGGAAGCCATTCTAACTAATCAGCTATTGAATCACACTCTGTTCCCAAACAGCTTTTGTTCAAATGTTCTGATGAAGATGTTCATGCCCTTTTGTTTCCGTACCTTATCTCCTGCCAACATCACAGTAGTGAATTCCTTGTGGTTGAAAGATTGCCAGCACTGCAAATAGTAAAGAATTCTACAGGATATATTAGACCTAGCTGTTGCAAAGCCTCAAGGAAGCAGCTACTTTCCAATTGTTCTTCCTCTAATGAAATCTTTTTGCGGCATTGATTCAGAAAAAACTAGAAAATAAGTGGAACATACAAGTAAAACAACTCTGACCAGAACTGTTGAGATTTATTTGTAATGCGATCTAACTTTGCATATAAGGAGTGTAATCCCTCACTGTCTTTAGTCCAGAGTCAATTTTGTATCTGTAAAATGAAGACTGAGGCACATATGCCAATCAAAAATTAAAGCATAAGTAATGTTGTTTTAAGTGGCTTTTTGCTCTAATTGAATTTAATCACATTTAAAGAGGCAAATAGTGGGTAGCTTTAGTTTCTTGGCTTGTATTTGCTGACTTGTTTTGGCTCTATTCTGTTGTTTCAAAAATGTAAAAATAACTCTAATATTTCAATCATGAAATTAAAAAAAACATACAAATTTCATCACTGGTGGCTTCATAAAGAAAAAACACATATGCCAAAATACAGCAGTTTAATGCCTTTTTTCCATATGTCCCATCAAATACTCTTTTCCTCCCCATAATCTAGCTGCATAATGCCTTCAAAAAGAAAACTTTTGAGGTAGAACAATTTTAGATTTGAAAAGCATTATTTCAAATTTAAATCCACTTACATTTATGCAGTAATCTTCTTTGTCTTTAGTTTCTGTTATCAAAATTGCTTTTCTTTTTTCTACTGCTAAGTATTATTCCTGAATTAAAGAGATTTGAATAAAAGAAACTCTTTAGAAAATATTTGCTCTTTTCCTCTCCCAGGGAGTGACTTCTTAAGAAGAAGAAGAAACATAATTTTGCTGCTGGTAGTTATAGAGCAGAAGTAGATAAGAACCTTTCTCCTAATCACAATTTTTAAAGGTAAAAAAAAAAAAAGAAAGCCATTATATAGAAAAAAACAAAACAAACAAAAAATCCCCCTCTGAATCAGTTTAAACTTTTACATGGTTTGGGAATTCAGTTTGCCTGTCATGATGACTATTCTCTTATTTGTCTTAACTTTTCAGTCTTAAACAAATTTCTTCCAAGTGTAATCCTTTAGCTGTGGACTTAGCTACAACATTTATATGCATACAGAAAAATTGTTGCCCTGGAATTGAAAGACATAGGTTTACATATCTGACAGTTGAAACTGTAGAATCCTGTGGAAAGAGTAATAGGTAACAGTAAGTTCAACAACATGAGTCACAAGCAGTAGTGAAACACTATAGGCACTGAAGAAACCTGGCTTCCTATAGATTTAAGCCTCTTCCCCCTCAGCCTTCCCCTTCTCTTTTATTGTTAAGGGCAGCATCAAGGTATTTTTTTCTGAGAATAATTACTTACAGAGAAGTTTACTGCCTGTATTTCAGTAGGTAGATGAGTTTTAAGTCCTGCATCAGCCCAGCTTAAAGACCTTCTGAGAAAATTTAATTGCTTTGTAATTTCTTATCTATTTTCACAAATCACTGAAAGTCATTACTATGCTCAGAGGAGGGCAGAGAGGAAAGGGCTCACAAATGGGCAATGAATAGACAGCTTCTTTGAGAAACTGGACTTCTAATATTCAACAACACTTGCTGAGCCCAAGTTCAGGTGCTTTTTGCAACAAACGCTATTATATTATGTGCACATCAATTTGCCACTTTTAAAAGTCTTGTGTTTTAAGTACTAGAGAAGAGCTTTGCCAGTAACCTCCCTGTTCTTGCTTGAAATTTAACAAAGTACCTACAGGGAATAAAGGTTTTGTTATAGCTACAAGATGTAAGGCAGAATGATGCAGTGTCGACATACAAGAGAAATACAAAGGTGCAGAAGAGGGGTCAGCCATCCATCTACCACAGTGCATCTTTTGTTTCTCAGGTTTGAGAAACAGACAGCAAAGGATATCAGGGATGGACTAGCAGCATAAGTTTTCAATTTTGTGTCAGGACAGCCCAGGTCATGATCCGAAAATTGTGCTGAGAGATCATTTCTCTTAGTGTTACACTTCTCAGAGACAGATGTAATTGCCCTTTTCTAGAGTAATGACTGATAAAGATTCATGCTGAGATTTAAAAGTGCTTTTGAATTGATGATCATGTCACAAATTCATAAAGTTATTGTGTGACTGGAATTAGGTAAAAATGGAAAATCTTGACATTATTTTTCTTCGTAATATTTTACAATATTTAATAGCATTTCATTGGGCCCATAGGTGACAAAAAGTACAAAAAAGCTTGCACAGCTTCCCCTTGTACAGCTTCCCCTCAATCTTTGTAAACCTCTTTTGGACACTCTCTAATAGTTCCATGTCTTTTTTATACTGTGGTGCCCAAGACTGCCCCCAGCACTCGAGGTGAGGCTGCCGCAGTGCAGAGCAGAGCGGGACAATCCCCTCCCTTGTCCAGCTGGTGATGCTGTGCCTGATGCCTCCAGGACAGGCTTGGCCCTCCTGGCTGCCAGGGCACTGCTGACTAATGTTCAAGTTGCCAACAACCAGGACTCCCGGGTCCCTTTCTGTGGCACTGCTCTCCAGCATCTCATTCCCCAGTCTGTCCTTGCATCCAGGGTTGCCCCATCCCAGGCACAGAATCTGACATTTTCCCCCGTTGAACTTCATATGGTTGGTGATTGCCCTGTTCTATAATTTGTCGAGGTCTCTATGAAAGGCCTCTCTGCCTGAAATCAAGAACTTTAATAATTAATTAGAGTGAAAGTGCTGACTTGCTTAGTAGGGACTCTATGAGTCATGTGTATGTGTATGAAATATATGTGTACATATATACACACCATGTTTTCAGACACTTCTATAACTGCTATGCACTTCTCAATGTGTGAACTAAACATACAATTTACCCATAGTTTTGAAACAACATGTGAAAAATTTGCCCAGAAATATTTTACTTTTTATAGACTCTTTTTATGATGATTAAAAAATAATTAATTTCCTTTCTTAATGAGCATTTCACGTAAGTACATTTGGTTTAAACTATGATTCACATGGATAAACCTATGCTGAAAACAGATGATTTTTCAGGTAAATTCAAATAATATCAAGTAGAAGGAAATTCTGCAAAATTTACTACAGATCATGTGGTAACTGCAGAGTGAGGCAGGTAAGGCCAGGATTTTCTTAAAATACACTTTTGATTTAGCTACTGCCCTATGTCAAACAAAAAAAGGAAGGGCATAAGACAGGGATCTCAGAAAAAGAAAGTGGTCAGCTCACGAAGCAAATATTGACAAAGAAAGAATTTACATTCCAGGTACCTGTGTGCAACAAATCTAATTTTTTGGGGTGAAAATATGAAATACATGAGTATAATTACACTATGTAAAAACTAATGACACAGACACTTATTTTGGAGAGCATTCATAAGAGATTGCCCACCTCTCAAAAGATCTAGAAAAAAAGCAAAGTAATCTCTGACTCTCCTTAAGGGACAGAGAATAGCAACATTTAGTAGGAGCTCTGGGGGAAAAAATGACCTTGGGGCATCTCCTTGCATGATGTCCCAAGTACATAATTAAGATTTATCATTTAACAGAGACATTTACTTTTTTTTAATCAAATGTGTTTTATTTGTACACATTTCCCTAGTTCCTTTTCAAATCACTTTCAGTTAATTCTTGCATATTTACATCATTAGTGTAATTATACCTAATTGCCTGTTTTAGTATAAATACTTCTCCTTGCATAATTAGAATGTAATTATGATTCTAGCATATGATGAATAATCACATCATTACAATTTGGGATGATGTCACAAAAATTCCTAGAACCTCAAAATTTATTACACTTTAGTTATTTTTTAAGAGGCACTGAAGTAAGGGCTGTCCTGAGTCCTCTTAAATAACCAAGTTAGCAGCATAATTCCAACACAGAATATGATGCAGATGATTTATGCTTTCCCCAAAGGTAATATGGTAAAGCATAATTAGAATTTCCAGACAAATGTATACAGAGAAAATCAACATAATTTTGACTGCAAGCAATGATGGAGAAACAGATAATATGCACAGAAGCATCTAATTGTGAGTTCCAAAACAGAGTATGTTAGTACGTTCCAATGATTTTTTAATGGTTTGTTTGTTTTTGTTTTTTTTGTAAATCACACATTTCAGTTCTAGATTCAGCCTTGAACAAAATATGGAGAAGAATGTTAAATGTAGAAATAGTGAAGTGGCTTAGATCCTATACAATTCCTTAGCCCTTTACAAAGGAATGCTGAATATTACCTTAAGTTTCACAGTTTTTACTGACAGACAAGAAAAAGTACTGTACATCAGATAACCTAGTAAAGAATAAGTTGGCAAATGGCAAATATATGCATAGGTCAGGCTAAATCTATGAAGAGAAATACATTTCTCTAGTCCAACAATGTCTCCAGGTATCTGAGGAGAGGATATGTACAGGAGTTTATTTGTGATAGTGTGCTTGTGGGTTTGGGCCGGGGTAAAGTTAATTTTCTTCACAGTGGCTGGTGTGGAGCTGTGTTTTGTATTTCTTCTGAACACCGGATTATTAATTTAGAGATGTTTTAGTTATTGCTGAGCAGACCTTACGAAAGTTAAGGTCTTTTCTGCTCTTTTGTGGTGCCGCACTGGTGACAGGACTGGGTGATGAATGGGAGGTTGGGAGGAAACACAGCCAGGACAGGTGACCCCATTTGACCAAAGGGATGATCCAGATCATGTGACATCATGGTCTGTATGCAAAGTGGGGGGAAGAAGGAGGAAGGGGGAGACATTTGGAGTCATGGCATTTGTCTTTCCAAGTAATCGTTGCATGTGATGGGGTCTTGATCTCCTGGAGGTGGCTGAACACCTGCCTGCCCGTGGGATGCAGTGAATTCCTTGTTTTGCTTCGCTTGTGTACAAGGAAGGTTTTAATATGCTGAAGTGATAAGGGAACAGAAACCTCACGAGGTTCAAAAACAGCAGTCACAAAGTCCTGCATCCCTCCTAAATGAAAGGTTTAGATAACTAGCTGAAATTTATGATGCTTTTTCTTTTTTTTTATTAGTTGTACTAGCCAATATACAGCAGGTCTAACACAATATGTACACGAAGGATTCTGTTTCATGCCCTTCAGGAAAGTTCAGAAAAGTATTTTAATTCCTCCATCAAAGGTTATATACATTTCAGACCAGTTGTAAGGGTCAAATGAGAATAGAGACTGCTGAGTCAAAATTAGGTCTTTCAGTTTGGGGAAATACAGAGACATTTGCCCTCATACGCTCTTCTTTGAGAATATTGATGTATGATGTTTCCTCTATGAGTCTTTCTAGATAAATTCTGGAAAAGATTATGTTGCTGAACACGAGAGTGGAATACTGTTAAATGCAGGTGGAGCTGATAGCAACACATAAAATTAAACTGGATTGACATTTCCCATTAAAAATCTTGCATTAAGTTGCTTATATCNAAGGTTATATACATTTCAGACCAGTTGTAAGGGTCAAATGAGAATAGAGACTGCTGAGTCAAAATTAGGTCTTTCAGTTTGGGGAAATACAGAGACATTTGCCCTCATACATCCACCCTCTTCTTTGAGAATATTGATGTATGATGTTTCCTCTATGAGTCTTTCTAGATAAATTCTGGAAAAGATTATGTTGCTGAACAAGAGAAATGAATACTGTTAAATGCAGGTGGAGCTGATAGCAACACATAAAATTAAACTGGACTGACATTTCCCATTAAAAATCTTGTATTAAGTTGCTTATATCTTTGTCAAGTTTTGCTTCTATGCGTTGAAATTTGTTCCAGCAGGTGTTTGCCTCAGGCTAATTTTTTCCTCTTCTTTTTTAAGCTCTGTGATAGGTCAATTGTTTCCAAATACAGGACTAGACAGATTATGTCAATACAAGACACAAAAGTCTATAGTTAGGAAACTCTACTAGCTTTTTTTTTGGTGAAATGTACTTGATAGAACTATAAAGAATGAAGCATCCAGTTATCTTAAAAATCTCTCTAAATCTCAAGAACTACTAGATCCTTAAAAATTTCTGTCTGCATATTCATAGAGATGACTGCTCTACTTAGGCAGCTATAGCCTCTGAGAGCTCTTTCTAGGTTGAATATGCAAAATCTTTTACAATTTCCATGACCCAACATCCCAAGTAGTCTCTGCATTTTACATGTTCTTATCTGTGCCAAACTGATGGAATACTTTGGCATGTTTGACTGATATTAGATATTTTAGATTTTATGTCAAAAAGACCCTCAAAGTTTCAGACCTTTAAATGAATATGATCAGAATATGTTACAGTCTACAAACTTCATTCGACTACTTCAGAAGGCGAACTAATCTCTTAATTTCCTTTATTTATGTTTTGGATTAAAGCATTTCTGGAGATTTGAAATGCAGAGAGGAATCTATAATTTCAGTCCAACAATACCCTAGTCCTTAAAGGCCTAAATAGACCTGGCATTTTTGGTGTGTTAAAAGCTCTGAGTTTCCTTACAGATGAAGCATGATACAAGATACCAAACTTGAAAAGTGGTTTCATGGAAATGTTTTTGTGGGCTTCCATGCATCTTGGATCCCTTGCAAAGACCAGGGACTCTGGGGGTCTTTGTGCTTTATAAAGTGAGTCACAAAGTTGCCTCTATTTTAAGCTGCAGCTTTTCCAGAACTAAAGTATCTCAAAGTACTTTTCCCTGTGCCCTCTAAGTCTATTTGTATGGTGTCTTGCTGCATTCTCACAGCTTGTAGCTTTTCATTCCTCATTTCAAATGGCACCACAAGTTTTACCATTTGAGTCTGGGGGAGGGGGAGGAAAACTTGACCTTTGGCTCTAATGCAGAGAGTATAGTTGGAACAGTATTCAAAAGAACCTCTCTACCCTTTGGGGTATACATGTTTCTTTTGATTTATTGAACTGTTGTGACAGTGTAATGAATTTCAGTCCAAGAAATGCCACAGCCATCAGCACGGTCATCTGAGACTCCCACAATGGATGAGCTGCATTGTTGGGTCTCACATTATTGTTTGAGCTTTTCAGACAGAAAACAATGCATGTTATGAGACTTCCTTGTGGATGCATGGAACTTTATGGGCAAGGCTGTAATTATTTATTTTAATAAAATAAAGAATAAATTGAGATTTAAGAAACTAACCACCTTGCTTGTGAAAAGTAGCTGGTGGTAGTTTAAATTTCACCATTCAATGTCACTTAGCTGAACATTAGGGGCACCTTCACTTCCTTAAGATTTTCTTTCAGGTCTTCATATGGTCCTTTTACCTTTCCTAATTGACCTCGACCTCTAGAATATTTTATCTTGATTCTAAATCTGTTTTAAAATACCAAATAAAAAAATTTTTATTAAACCCTTTTGGGTTTTTTTCCCCCCAGAAGTATATTCTGATAATGGTGCAGGTGAAATAACAACCAGATACAGGTAAATATTGAATAAGCTTTAGCCAAAGAGTAAGAGAAGGATTAGAATAAAGAGAACAATGACATTCTTATTCTGCCAGAATCTGAAGCAATGGGAAAGAACAGTCTCTCTAGTTTTATTGGGGAACATTTTCACTTATGATGAAGTGGCTACTACTGATGAGGTCCTTTCAAGTCCTATGCTCCTAAGAAAAAAATAAAAAAAGCAAATACTTAAAAATATTCCTCAAGATGAGATTTCAAACAATTTTGTATTGGCAAAAATTCTTGTATCTGTAGAATGGAAAACTATGCTCTGATTTTGAAAATCATTGACATGTTTTACTGTGTGTTGTGTTTATTTTTCTCTAAACAAAATATATAAATTTGACAAAAGGTAAATTTAACATGAGGTAGCATTCTATTTTTTTTTTTTTTACCTCTCAATAATCACTAATTTTTGAGTGTGAAGACTTCCATCACCATTATTTCCACTGAATTCTGAACTGGTTTGGTCAGTACTGATATATAAGCAATTTTTACTGAAGGAGGATCCAGTCATGATCTTGTAAGGTTGAAGCACAGACAGGATCAGAAGGCTTAATGACTTGTTTTCAGGCTTTTCCATTGTGTGTAGCTGGGCAAGGTCACATCACCATTATTGAAAATTTTATGGTTGTTTTGTTTTGTTTTGTCTTTAATTTCTGGGGAAGATATTTTCCCTTTGTCTTAGGCATTTAGTGTGAATTTAGTCTGTTCTGTCTTTTCTTGAGGGAGCCTACCAAAACTGCTTGTTACTTTGCTCATTCAGGAAATTCCTGATCATAAAAAGACAAATGTGAATGGTTGGCCTAAATTGTTTGTTATAGTCTCATTTTCAAGGGAAGTTCTGATTTCTAGTCCTGACAGCAGTACTGGAGAAAGAAATGGAATTCTCTTCCATCTCTGTCAGCCAACCTGAACAAACAC
>WEZZ01040548.1:0-10660 GCA_013400585.1 Chloropsis cyanopogon
ACCAGGACACATTAAAGATTATTCAGGGACTGAAGTCCCGAGGCAAAAGAGTGGCCCTTCATCTCCTGTTTCTGTCCCTGTGGCTCTGGCAAGGGGTACCCAGCCTAGCCGGGGTTCTGTACCCCCAAAGCTAAACCACAATAAGGAAGTAGCAGAGTGATTACACTGAATGGAGAGTGAACTGATGCAGACAAACAAACAAACAAACAAAACAACAACTGAACCATGTTAGGAAGCTAAAGAATAGGGCATTTATGCAGCTAGAAACAAGAAGTCATTGTTAGCCAGACAGCCAAAAATCATGTTCCTGTCTGTGCCCTAGTTCCTTTATTTGATATCATGGATTTCTCTGCCTCATCCTTTGTTTTCCAGACTATTAAGATCCATGTAAGAGGAATAATTCTTCTGCTTGTGAAAAGTACCTTTTTACACTGCTGTGATATTCTGCCCAGGACATTGGGCTCTGACACTATTACCATTTAAGCAAATTGGGAATCTCTCACTGGTGTTGACTGAAGTTTTTGTTACTGAGGAAAAAAAATCCCAGTTTTCCTTTGTAGTCTGGCATGTATATTTCACTCTTCAGTTGGAACTGTTCCTTTCTTATTTACCTGCTTCATTCTCAGAACTAAATTTAGTTTATCTAGATTTTTCTGAGACTACTAATCTATCCCTACTTAGTCTGTCACTCATTGCTTATTGAGTTGGCAAGGAACATCTAGAAAGTGAGGTACTGCTGAAGAGGATGAGAAAGATAAAGCTAGACATTAAAAACAACAGGGAAACCTGTCCTCCAGTGGAGCAAAATGAGTATCAGTGGAAGTTGTATATTAAATATATGTTTCTGGGAATGTTTAGAAACAAAAGGAATTGATGGTACATTAATTCTTTTATAAAGAATTTTTGGATGTTTTGAGAAACATGCCCAAAAAACACTGTTGCCACTCACCTTTTATGTTTTTCTGTGTGGACTTAGCCATTGTAAATCTTTCTTTGGTTTGCATGTTTGTTCTTATTTTTTCAGCACTTACATAATTTTAGATAGTTGATTTATAAATTACATGAATGTTGAAAAAGTAGAGGAAACTAAGTTGTCTTGGGACAGGGGGAAAGAACCATTTCAAAAGTTCGAGTCCAGCTGGCTTCAGCCTTGGAGTGCCTTCTGCATTAATCAGCTTCTCTGTGGTAAGAGGAGAGAGAAAAGCAAAGGGGAGAACAAACAGATTTCAGCTGAATTAGTCATGACAGCTGAATATGCACCTGGTTCAGTGAAACTTAAAGTGTGTGATTCCATTCCATGTACAGTTGGAATCACAAAAATGCTCAACCTCCCAAGGCTTGCATAAACTTATAGTGCTCAGGTGGTAATAAACAGAATTGCACCTTGTTGACATACACTTTCACAGGAAAATTTTAGTAGAATGCTTGCTCCATTTTAATGCCCCTTGGTGGGGTTGGAGTTTTGTCCCAAGCCTGGAGCACAAAGCAGTATGTAGCAACAATGCTGCAGTGGCACAGCAGGGACTTTCTGGGGTTCCCCTTGCTCTTTATAAGTAATAACCACAAGCTGCCCCACCAATTCAGTAAGCACTGTGATATTTAAAAGAAACAAAAGAAAAAAAACTGGCCAATAAAATTGTCTGACTTTCTAAGTCTCACAAGTAAACAGTAAGGGCCACTAAACCTATGCTGTAGCTACTGCAAAGGAAGGATAATATGCTGTCTCTCCTAGAATTAAAATAATAATAATAATAATAATAATAATAATAATAATAAGTTTTAATTTAAGGAAATAATTACTACAAAAAATGTTATTTTTATTAATCCTAATTGAAGGAAGTGTAATGTTGTATTGCGCTTTCCTATGTATTTTATGGCATTGTGCATTGTATGATGTTTATTCTGTACCCCCCTTTGTCCTGAGTTACCTTGGTTTGTCCCCAGAGTCATGGGCCAATCCCCTTGTGTCAATCCTCTCGAGTGTCTACCCCTTGCTCCTATGTCATTCCCCATTGGTGTATCTNTTTGTCCCAAGCCTGGAGCACAAAGCAGTATGTAGCAACAATGCTGCAGTGGCACAGCAGGGACTTTCTGGGGTTCCCCTTGCTCTTTATAAGTAATAACCACAAGCTGCCCCACCAATTCAGTAAGCACTGTGATATTTAAAAGAAACAAAAGAAAAAAAACTGGCCAATAAAATTGTCTGACTTTCTAAGTCTCACAAGTAAACAGTAAGGGCCACTAAATCTATGCTATAGCTACTGCAAAGGAAGGATAATATGCTGTCTCTCCTAGAATTAAAATAATAATAATAATAATAATAATAATAATAATAATAAGTTTTAATTTAAGGAAATAATTACTACAAAAAATGTTATTTTTATTAATCCTAATTGAAGGAAGTGTAATGTTGTATTGCGCTTTCCTATGTATTTTATGGCATTGTGCATTGTATGATGTTTATTCTGTACCCCCCTTTGTCCTGAGTTACCTTGGTTTGTCCCCNCCCCCTTTGTCCTGAGTTACCTTGGTTTGTCCCCAGAGTCATGGGCCAATCCCCTTGTGTCAATCCTCTCGAGTGTCTACCCCTTGCTCCTATGTCATTCCCCATTGGTGTATCTGCCTAAGGTTCCTCCCCTATCCCTATGCCATTGGCCCATTTCCATGTGTCTCCACCCCCAGAGTGTCCCTTATAACCCTCTGCCCAAGCCCTGCTCGGGGTTCTCTCTTGCCTCTCTTGTATTGTATTATCTCTGTTCCTTTGTTCTACTTAGTCTTATGTTAATAAAGTATCTACAGTGGCAAGCAAGACCTGTCCCGTGAGTCATCATTACTACGCTGATCCAGGGCAAGCAAGCAGCGTGGGAGGAACCAGGAAACAACAGGACAAAGTAGTATTTCTTCATGAAATACTACAGCGTGACTTTGGAATGGGACTTAACAATTAATCAGAAGTGTGTAGGACACAGTGCTGAGACAACACAGTGGTGTCTATGGCAGCTACAATTATACCTGAGTGTGTCAGAAATTATGCTCTCCATATTTAAAAAATTAAGTAAGTGGTCTGATTTTCAAAAATGCTTCTGACCCAGCTTCTCCAGCTGACTTCAATAAATTGTGTGCACCTTCACTTCAAGAATGAAGCCACATATTTAGATGCTTAAATCTAAGCATTTAAAACTTGAAAATGCTGCCAATAATAATTCTCCTGGCTCCACCATGGGTATAACACACCAAGTGGATTTTAAATACAGGTGTTTCTACAGGAGAATAAGCAATGTGATCAGAGGGACCTGATGTAACTCCTGTTTTTTTGATTCCTTCTGAAAGTTAGGGAATTGTGGTTTTGAAACATCAGCACGGTCTTTCCTACACCTGAGCAAACAGCCCATAGGAAAGCTGTCACAGAGAATTCTCTGACTCCCTGGCTCATCCTTCTTTGGATGAGCCAGGGACCAAACCACTTTGCATTGCACTAATAACATGTAACAACAGAAAATGTTTCCTTAAACTATTTTCTGGTCATCATGTTTGAAGGATACTCTCCTTAAAAAAACCTCTCATCTATAGATATTCATACCTAGTCTTCAGGTTCAAGTAAATATAGCAGGTTTACCATTTTTAAACAGGACACACATTTCATTAAAACTTCGTGGACTTCAATATACTCTTCTGGAGAATGGCTAAATAGTGCTTTTGTAAATAATTCAGCTGTAAACCTAATCTTGGAGCCACCCTTGTGCTGAGATACCTAAATTTACTCTGTGACTTCTAGTAGCAGCTATAGAGCTCTGATTACTGTGAAACAATTTACAACCAAAAGCAAGAATACAGTTTTTTAATTGTAGATAAAATAGAAGTATCTTAATAATATTTGAATACTACTTCTCTATATGTAAAATAATCTGCTCATTTCTGTGAGTTAGGTGATCTTTAGGATAATACACAATGGAAAACATTGTGCTTCAGGTTAAAAAGGTGAGGTGTTCAAGCAGAAGGCACTTGGCAGAATTTGCCAAACACTGACCAACTTCGCACCACACTCTTCATGTTTGAAGCCAACCTCAGTGAAAAAAATTCAGCAAGACTGTATAGACCAATCTGGCTTCTGGTTTTGTTGGAATTAGAAAACTTTTTAGTTTTATCATGAAAAAAAAACTCTTCCAAGAAAAATAACAAACATTTCTAATTTTATACTGAGAGAATTACTCCACTGGAAAAAATTATGTGAAGCCTAAGCACAGGTATCCAACAACAGCTCTAACCAAGCTTACCACAGAAGGCACTTAAACTAAGAGGCTAGTGTCTGCAAAACTCGTGTTTCTTTGATTTCCTCTTGGGAGAATGATGCTGGTGAGAAGCAGGCCAGCATTCTCCTTACTCCCTACTTACTGCACTTTCTTTTTACGTCCTCTTTTCCATGCTCTATTTTCAGATCAAATCCCCAGACAACACAGAGATGGATGGGTCTGCTGGGGCGTGCAAACACAACTACCCTGGTAAAGCAGTGATTACAGTCAGAATACCACCACAGGGTAGATCTACTCCTTTTACAAATGCACAGAACACCTGACAGGCAGTGCTACCAGACAATTTGCCCAAGGCAATGTAATATCAGTGGCAAACTGGATGCTGAGTCTGAGAACTCCTGCCACTTGACCTTGTTCTCAAATCATTGGCTGCCCAACTTCTCCCAGTGTTAGCAATGTATTTTAAGTGAAAAGGAAAACAATGTGCAAAGCAGCCATGGAGGCAATGAGTTATATTAAAAAGGCAGCTATGAAAATAATGTTTTTGAAATCAAAGCACCCAAATGAGAACTGAAAGAATAATTACATTTGTGTTTTTAGCATTTTCAGTTGCCAGGAGGGCATTAGTCTTCCTGAGCTGTAGCAGCAGAAAGTCTTTAAGTTCTCCGTATGGAGCCAAACAGCCAGGCAGGCCAGGATGATCCCTGTGGCAGGGAAAGTAACACCTTCTATAGCAGACAAATGAATCTTAGAAAAGACCCTTTTGTATAATTCCTAGCAACTATTGCTTTCTGAGTGTCTGCAAAATACACACTTACAAGACTTTGGAAAATATTCTTTAAAGTTATTATTTCTTCACACACTCCTGATGCCAAGTCTTTGGTCCAATGACTTGTCATGTTTGTCTGCTTTAGACTTTCATCGTTCAAGACTGACAGTTTTGTTCACTTTAGCATTGGTGTAATTCTAATTACTGGTACTATGTAAGTAGTGATGCACACTGACAAATCAGCCCAATGGAGCATGTAAGAGAAACTTTACCATGATGGAGCATCAGCACGATTTATTACCCAAAATCACAGTAAATTAACACACTGATAATCAGAGATGTAACTTCTATATTGTGACTAAAATTCCACTCTCAACATTAAGCCTGTAATACATACCACTCCTATGGATGTAAGCTGAATGAAGATTTCCCTCCAAGGAATGCTACTAGTCTAAAGAGATTTTTTTTGGATATGAGACACACTACTATTCGACTTTTATATAGCACATCATTAACTTTAATATGCTGTCCCAATTTTGGTGGATTAGCTGTTCAGCAACTCAGAGAAGCAGTTGCAGGTCTTTTCATGAAGAAAAAGAATGAGAAGTCATATAGTATTCCAGATTATAGGACATAATTGGCAAAACATTCAAGTGTCCTCCTGAAAAAAATCTGAGTGTCCAGCTAAGAACTTACAATAAGGGAAAAAGTTTGTTTCCCATTTGGGTTTGTTTCTTGTTAGGATTTTTTGATAATGACTTAAACATTAAACATACAGCCTTTGATCCTGGTGTTTTTTGGAAACATGGCTAATAGGTAGTTGTGGCAAAAGGAAAATACTTCTGAGTTAGGTGACACCAGAGCAGACATGCTATATATACTAAAAATTCTCTGCTCTGGCCAACTAGCAGGAATAGGCATTTTGCAAAGTAATTCACAAAATTATATGAACTACAGAAAGAAATGTGTGAATTAAACAGAAAGCAATATGGCATCCAAAGAAATGAATGCACCTGTAATGTAATTGCACTAGATACAGACACGTCTCCTGATGTTCTCTCTTTCCTGACAGAACTTAAACACAATATCATCTCCGCTTCAGATAGTCTCTGAATTGCAGATAGCTAGAAAACATTTCTATGCTGACATGTATTAATCTGAAGTTGCCCTCTTCTGATGCTCTTATCAAGGTATCTCTTTCTAGTAGTCACTTTTTGGTTGCAGGATCCTGGATCAGTTAGACCTCAACTCAATTTGATCTGATACTGCCATTTACTTTTCCATATATATCTAGCTCCAAATGCAAAACATCAAGATATACATAATTTAAAAATTACTTCCTTCAAAATAGAAAAGACAACTGCAGCTGTTCAAATTACAGTAAATAAAAATGAAATCCTTTGTTACAGTAACAACTACTTTGCATTGAATGCCTTATTTATCCCAATTTTTAATGGATGCATTGGGGACAACTTCTTTTTAGCAGTGAAGAAAGGATGTTTTGGACATCGTCAGTGAAAGTTGTTTAAGGCCTTCACAGGTCTTCCTCTCTTAAGCATTTTGAAACCTTCTGTTGGTACTCCACTGGGCCTCCAGGCTTCCCATATTAGTGAAGATTCTGTCTACTTTGCAGCCAGGAGAAAAAACCCAAGGCACTCTGAAGTTAACCATCTGTCCTCTTGGAAGCAGGATAAAAACCAAAGAGACCAAATAGTGACTGACTATTCACACAAGAAGATTATGGCTCTGTAAGTAAGCCATAATTCCTGGTATAAGAGATTTGGTGTATTATCTCTAAGTGTGGAGAACCTATCAGCCTGCAGAACACCTAGTTCATCTCAAATTGGAGTTTACAAGAGGCTTTCAGCTGCAGAGATGTAACTGTGTGGGACTTGCCCATGGTGAGTAACACAAACAGGTTCCCTAATAATAGGTGCTGCTACAAGATCAATGTGCTAAGGTTGGTGTTTCTTTAAAAATTCATAATCTAGAACTTTGCTCCCTCTGACTACAGTAGCAGAGCTGTGGCTGACTGGAGGGAGAGCAGAGTGCTTCCCCAAAATGCACCCCAAAGACATTGCCCAGGTCTTTTGGCACTCTCACACAATGGGTGTCAGCACCCTTGCAGGGCCAGCATGCCTTTCTGCTCTGTGCAAAGGCTTGAGCCCGCAAGTCTCAAATCCTGGTCCTGGTTTTGCTGATAGCATTTGGGGCAATCCTTTGCAGGCAATTTACAGTCTGTATCTCAGTTATTCCATCTGCAAAATCAAGATGAAGACTCCATCTGTGGAACACTCAGAGACCAACTCAGAAAAAATGTCAAATAAGACCTAGATTTTATTACTGTAATGAATAGAATCTCCAGGTCAATAGGGATGCTATATAACAGAGCCTCTTTCCAGAATGATACAACTTTATTAGTTCTTTCACTGTTTTCTTTAAGGATACTGTTGGCAAACCTCTCAGGAATTAAAACTTTCCAGGTCCTGTGCTATATTGATAACACAATGCAAAAGCCTGAATAGATAGTTTTCTTTCTATTCCTGCCCTCCCCCCCTCCACCCCCCTGTTGCTAAAACTATATCAGATTGCATGATAAAAGAAGATCATATTTGCTGTTCCAGAAAGAGAGAGTTTTGTCCCTTTGCTACAGCTAGACTGTCCATAAAAGGCCATTGCCAGGCAAAAGACACAATTTTAAACGAAGTGTCTGAGTTCACAATGGAAAAGTTTTCAACCGTGAGAAGTGAAATAACGTAATTTGAGAAAGAACAAGCTAATTTCTAAGGACAGAAAAGAGGCTGACTGAGACAGCACAGTTGGGTTTCTGTTTTATTTTAGGGCCTGACCTCTGTTTAAGTATTTGAGGCAACTGTAATGGTACATGTTCAACACAGCAAAGAGCCAGGTGCTGCAACAAGCACTAAATTGTTAATGTCATTAATGATCAATATCTTTTTAAGTTCCGTATCTGTCTGTGAAATTCCCATTCCATGGTTATATGCATTTATGGGTGCACTAAGGAATTATGAAGAACAAGGTAGGACTTCTCAGCTTCAAAAAAGTCCAGATAAATATCGTTTTAAGACCCTTACACTGCTTACATTTATGTCCCTTACATTACTTAATGCCAGTAATAGGAAATTGAATCCCTAATAGTGATCATGCTGGTTTTATCCAAGAAAAGCTCTAACTGGGATTTCAGTTCAGAGACAGAGGAGAAAAGGGACTGCTGTATCAAAGAATTATGCTGAGATTGTTAAACTTCAATGAATTAGTATGTTAGTGTCTTCTGTATGGCCAGTTTTGAAAAGCGTCTATGTTTTAAGCCTGACCACATCCCTCAGCCTCTATCCTCCTCTCCCTCTGACCCCTCAGATACCTTTCTTTTAAAAGAGCTACGGAATATGCAGCATTAGCTGTTCTTAGGACAGCAGCACAGTCCCTGCATGTTATGTCCCTTGATACTGCATGGAGAAGCACTGTAGGCAACTGGAAGACTTTTGCTTGAATTTTGTTATCCCTTGAAAAAAACCATGAAGGTGGCTACCAAGTCTTAGATGTTATTAAACATTCTCACTAGAAACAGACATTGCTGTGGTTACTGAAACACTGCCTTCAAATATTTATAAAGAAAACACCAATCAACCATGTAAATACAAAGGACAAAACGAGTAAAAAATAAAACAGAGCATACATCCTATGGGAAAATCCTTCTGTCATAATATTTTTGACTCTAGATAACTTGCATTTTTCAAAAAAATAAATTGCCCAAGGAAACGAAAACAACTCCTCAATAAGAATTTAATGAGTATTTTCATATAGTTTCACAAATAAAATAGATGTCAGTTACTAGGATGCCTATGCCTGCCTCACAGAGATACTAGAGGGAAAGGAGGGGAGCATCTTTTTAGAATCCTTTTAAAACAGCAGCAACTTTTCACTTGATGTTTAGCTATTAGGTACAGAAATTACACAGCTAAGAAAAGAGTTCTTAGAACAAGATGGTAAAATTGGTACAGACAGGTAGAGACAAAAGAAAGAGAGAAAACAAATGGCTGTCCAAAAAAATGTTTCAATGGAATTGCCTACTTTGATGTACTTTTAAAGGGAACCTCTTTTCAGAATCTGTATTTCCTGAAAATCAGGTTAATTTAGTATCTAATGATACTATCCCTCCTCTCAAACTGAGAGATGCAGCATCAGCAGAGGTTTAGAGTTCTGATACATCCCTATGGCATATGATCACCCCTATGATTTGGCCTTCAATTTTGTGGGTTTTTATTTTGTGAACAGATGCCAGACAGAACATAAACCCCAAAACCCTTTTGCACACTGAGAGGAAGACATTTTGCTATCACTCAGCACAAAGAACAAGCAGAGAAACCAGTGCAAATAGGGCAGGACAGAGCCTACAGGCAGGCTAAACTGAAAATTTGTGTTGCTCCTAAAATGTGCCCAAATAAAAAACATAAAATCATTATTGCTTCAACTTTGGAGATGCAAACTGTAATACATTGGAAACACTGACCAATTCATGAGCATTGCTTTTCTAATAACTGCAAGATGAAAAATCCAACCAACTCTATGAAATTATTAAGGTTATTCCTTGCTGGAATAGCAGCTGCCAAAGAAAAACAGTCAGAAAGGTTGACTTCCAGAAAGACTAGCGAAAAGATATCATATTTAGAAGCTGGACTCAGTTAAAAAGTTGGAAATAAAAGTACCGTTTTGAACTGAGTACAACTTTTCCCAAGCTTTTGACAGACATGACTGGCTTGTTACTGCAGCGCAGCTATTATTTACAGGCTTGTCAAACGCTGTTTTATCTAATAGGTTCTACAGACAAGTTTTGTAATAAACAGGAATAGTTGTAGAAGGAGCTCTAACTGATGGACGCTGAGTTTGGTGTCTCGCTGGTCTGGCTGTGTGGTGACATTCCCCGGGGAATGCTCATCCATTTGCAAAACTGCCTGCATGCCTGCCTGCAGACAACTGAGATGTGGATGGAGACTACTGCCAGAGACTGATAAATGCCCAGTTAACACAGGGTCCTTGATTTTTCCTGACACAGTGAAGGGAGAGCTCTGCTGGCATGCTGACCTCCCTCTCTGGTGATTGAGACTCACATATTCAAAGCAGAGGGCAAACCTCCCATCTTCTGTTTTGAGTTTAGAGACCCATCAGACTACTTTGAATTGGTGAACTTTTTCTTCCTGCAATTTAAACACGTTTTGTTTGCTTTTCCCTGAAGGGAGGTTCAATGTGAAATAGAACATGTTCTTTTTCTAGCTAATCAGAAACATATTCCTGGTGGTGTTGAATGAAGAACATACCCAAAAGGTAAGCAGGTAAAAGTGGTCCTTTTGTGCACAGACACAGAGATGCACTCTCAGCAGGCCTCCTCCGGGTTGGAGTCAGATGGAGTGAAAATTAGCAGGAGAAAAGGAAATGAGACTTTGGATAGCTCTCAGTTTATCATGTGGACTCTGAGTAGGAGAGCTGTATAGGGTATTTACATTGGGGAATTACCACTTCCTTGTCATCTCCCTCTGCCTTCTCCCCCCGCACTGAGTTTGATTCTCTTCTCCCTTTCTCTGCTTGTTTGCTTCATTCACATGTATCCCAGGTTTGAGGTATA
>WEZZ01040550.1:1296-12879 GCA_013400585.1 Chloropsis cyanopogon
AAGTAAACTGGGAGGGAACATAGCCAGGAGAGGTGACCCAAAGTGGCCAGAGGGATACTCCACACCCCAAAACATCATGCCCAGTTCTTAGACTCAGAGAGTTCCCAGAATCCCAGCTGATCCAGGCTGGGGAAGAAGGATGTGGCATCAGTCAGCAGGTGATGAGCAATTGCGTTGTGCATCTCTTATTTTCCCTCTGTTACCATCTTTATAATTACAATCACTACTGATTTTTTTTTATTTTTCAATTATTAAACTGCTATTTCATCATACCAGTTCTACTTTGATTCTCCTCTCCATTCCACCAGGATGGGCAGTGAAGAAAGGATGAGTTGAGCAAGTGGCTGCGTGGTGTTTTGTCTCCAGTTGAGCTTAAAACCACAACAAATGTCAGAAATATTTCAGAAACCACCCCGTAGCAGAATTGCATTACTGTCTCTCCACATTCCTACAGTTCTGGATCAAGGCTTTCTTAGTGCAAAAAAAACCCCTGGCTTCCCAAATAGTCTGGGGTTTTTTGGATTGTGGAATGATTCCTTCTCTGGCTTTGAAATGTGTTCCTCTCCAGTGACCCGCTGCTGATGGCATGTATACAGTACCAAAACTGCCTCAAAAAAAATTGTATTGGTGATAGCTGTTTCTTCAGCTTTTGCTGTCTCTGGAAGGTATTACCTGTCATCATATCTGCAATACCTTTACTTCTTCAAGTGTTTTTAATCTGCATTTTAATCAGCAGTGCCACTGCCTCAAGGACCACAGAGGCTCACACGCTTCCAGCTTATGGAATGACAGAATCCTGAGGGGTGGAAAGGACCTCTAAGATCCCTGAGTCCAGCTGCTAAACCAGCACTGCCAGGTCCAACTAAGCAGCACATGCAAAGATTTAGCAGGAGAGCTTTGGACAACAACCACCTAATCAAAGTGAAGGACCGTGGAAACTGCAGTTGGTGACAACCATCACTCATTAGCTCCCCTTGAAGAAGAAAAACGAATATGCTGGCTGTCAAACCAACCCAATTTTTATGAAAAAGGCACTGGATGACAGTTGAAGGTAAGCATAACACAGAAAATATAGCGTCTAAACGCCCTGCTATCTTTCCCAAAGCTCCGTGAGACCGTCATGTCCTTTGGGGATATTATTGTGTGTTAGTGATAAAACACTTTCTGCTTCAGAGGGCTGGAGCAGGTTTTGAACACATACAAATTTAAGCAAGCAGTTTCTGAGACCATGACTTACATAGCAGACCATCTGTCTGTCCTGTCCTGCTTTCCCACACCTCCAGTTGTTCTCTCAGCCATTCAATTTAGATTTCACTGCACCACCAGACCAGGGGAGGTGAGATGGGAATGAACCTCTCTGTTATATATGTATAATTTCATTATCATGTATTATTTTTGGGCTAAGAGTTACAGATCAGCTTTCATTCTAGGTTGGCTATTGCTTTAGACTGTATATTTTTCCTTCCTTGTCAAAAAAGCAAAGCGGAGAAAAAATTTTGAATAGTAAAAAAAATTTCCCAACTTTCACCAGAGAGATTAAAAATCCATAGAATCTGTGATCATGAGATGAAGGAGAAAGTAAAATAGATATATAGGATAGCATATAATCATTAACATATTTATCTTATTTTACTACTGATAGTTTCTAATTTATGGAACATTGCACTTAAAATTGATGTCATAAACTTTAATAAAATTAATTATTTTTATTAAAAACCCACGAAAAATATTTCAGTTAAGCATTTCAGTACTTGAACACTTTTGATTACTAAACAAAAGTGTTAGGGAAATATTTTCTCTCGTACCACCACTCTGTAGCATTTGAAAACATTACTCTGGGTAAAGATGGGGTTTTTTCCCACTGCTATATGCCAACATGGAGATATGTGCCATCTGTGAAAGGGATCTCTTTATCAGGCTTCAATAGTTGTAGGGAAATGCTAACAGAAGTTATTGTTGCGAGGAATGGGAAATATATCCTAGGAGAAATGGACACTTCAAAAGCACTGAGTGCTGGGAGACGCAGAAAAATTCTGTTTCAGTCCATAAAAGTTTCCAAAGGTCACACTCCACTCCCTCCTGTGGCTTTGGGCCAGAGCAAGAGTGTCAGAAACATTCACTCCAAAGCTGTAAATGTTTTGTTGCTCTCCTTTCATTCCAGAAGAAAGCAAGAATGTAGGGAGAGCTCCTGACCATTTTGAAATCAAAGATTATAGGAGTGATATGTTTATTTAGATATTATGCATGCAGGGTTTTTTCCTTAATTGGAAAGCATGACAAAATTTAAGTGTCTTTCAAAAAGAAGCAAAATAACTTGGCACAAGGAAATTGATAATGCCCCTGTAAATTAAAAATAAGGCCATGAAAGAACATTTCTGTATGCAACAATTTTGGTTTTTTAAAGAAACACAATTTTAGTCATACAGGGGTCTAGATAGCTCTTATTTTAGGGTGAAAGGTTATAGTTTTAAGGTAGCATGGTGTTGATTGACAAAGAAAAGAAGTTTTAAAACTTTTCTGTAGTAAGTGGAGTGCTTATTCATACATAAAATGAGAAGTCCAGATGTGACATTTAAATAGATTAATAGTCATCAAGAGAAAAATAATCAAATAGGCAAAATGGAGAAACTGAGGAAAAAAATCACAAGAGGAAAAGTATAATTCTTTACCTTCCTCCTTAATCACTTGAATGTGCCATGAATAAACCTATTTCCCTTCAACATCAAAGCTCAGAGAATTTTTGTTCAGATCTGGAGGGCTTCAGGCTACTCACCTAGAGATGAATGGCCCAATACCTGTGCCCTGAGTGAGTCTGATCCTCTGAAGCATAGGCTTTGGTCATGGTTACACACTAAATATTTGACCAAATACATTTATGTATTATGAATAAATTATGAATACATTTTTTGTTAAAGCATAAAGCATTTTAATATAAGAACAAATAACCCTATTCTGCTTGCATTAATCTTTTGAATCCATACTTTTAAGTTATATAATTTCGAAAGGAACAATAGTCTTGACTGTAAAAGAAAATGGGTCATACAATTAAGAAAATGGAAAATGCTGCTGAAATGAGAATATTTTAAAAAACATAGAAAGCAAAGCAAACAAACAAACAAACAAAAAACTCAAAACAAAACAAAAAAAAAAAGGGGCAAAAAGTTGTAAAAAAAAAAAATTTCCACCTGCATTTTTTAACAAAAAAAAAAAAAAAAAAGTAAAAATTAGAATGAAAGACTTTTTGACTAAAATGTGCTACTGATAATTGTGATGAGCATCAAAGAGAAGCAGACTTCCAGCATGTCTGTATGCAAAATTCACTATTGACAAAAGCAAGAAATTATATGTTTTCAGAATATTAACTTCTTCAATATGTGTATGAATTTTACCACAAGATTGCCACTGAAGGAAGCAGTTTCAGTGGCACAATTACAAATTCATTTTCTCATAAGGTACTTCAAAGACTTCAAAGATTTCCACTACAGTGATATTTCGATTGTCTGTCTGAGGAAAATAATCTCATAATATTTTATAGTCTTTGGTTTAGTAGCTCTGAACATACATTCATCCCAAATTATTTAATGAAGTCATATTTGATACCAATTAGTTGTTTATAAGTAGAGCTGTTGTATTTAGACATTGGTGCAATATGTCTTGGCTGCTGATGTAGATGACAAAATTCAGTGGAAGACAGTTTTGACACTTAAATAGGAAAATGAGTTATTAGAAAAGAAATGTTATTGTTAAATGGTGCAAGATGGTATTTTCCACTGGTCAGTACAGCATAGAAAATTACACCTGTGTTAGTAGAGGTATTTTTGAATATCTTTGAAACAAAACTTTTCACTGTGATGGTGAAGAATGACTGGTGAGTAAAGGCAATTTGGAAACTATTGGATGTAAGATGGTGTCTATGATTACTCTTCCAGAGCCACCAACACGAATCTCTGATGAGTCTTTGGGATCAAAGCTCTGGAAACATGAGCATCTCTAGAATCAGAGATCTGAGAGTTGGGATTGCTCAGCCCAGGAAAGAGAAGCTTTGGGGTCACTTCACTGCGGCCTTGCAGGGCCTGCAGGGGCTGCAGGAAAGATGGGCAGAGACAATTGCCAAGGGCTGCAGGGACAGGAGCCAGGGAATGGCTCCCAGTGCCAGAGGGCAGGGCTGGGTGGGAGATTGGGAATGAGGAATTGTTCCCTGGCAGGGTGGGCAGGCCCTGGCACAGGTGCCCAGAGCAGCTGGGGCTGCCCCTGGATCCCTGGCAGTGCCCAAGGCCAGGCTGGACACTGGGGCTGGGAGCACCTGGGACAGTGGGAGGTGTCCCTGCCATGACAGGGTGGCACTGGATGGGCTTTGAAGTCCCTTTCAGCCCAAACCATTTTTGTGATTCTATGTAAGAAGATGTGCACAAAAGTATTCCATGCTCAAGACACTGGAAGAGAAACCCCCACCATAAATGGGTTTTCTGACAGATTCTCCCATGTGGTCTTTGTCTGAGTGGTCTGCACTGAAAGCCTGACTGCAGCAGAAGAGATTCAGCTGGATAAAGAAGAGACCTCTCTGATTTGCAAGGTGTTTGGGTTTTTTAATTTCATTATTTGTGTCATTTGAAAGCATCTGTGACTATGTTGCCTGTTTTGGATGTTGCAAATGTTGTGTTTGCATTCCTTCAGACAAAACACAGTGTGATTGCAGATAATTGCACAAGAGCAGCAAAATTCAAAAAGCACAGGGATGCCTAACAAATGCAGTAAGCGGAGTTGCCTATCAGTTTCTTTCCTCTCCTTAACTACGTGGCCTGGTTTTAGAGGTAAAATGAGGAATGTTAGGAGAGGCAGAAAGATCTACCTGTCACCAGCTGCAATCACAAAGGCATTTCTGCTATGCAGAAAGATGTTGACAAGCATGGCCAAGGCCAGGGGGAGGCACAGAGAGTGGTCTGCCCAGAGCAAATCTAAGGATTGAAACATCTTGCCAGAAAGTTGAAATGTGACTGAGGAAAAAAAAAAAAAATCTGAGCTTGGAGGCAAGTTGCTCTCTGTTCCCATGAAAGGTAGGCACTTGTAATCACGAGATTAATGGGCTCTCAAATCCGTCCTGCTGTTAGACTGCAGTGTTGTAACAGCAACAGCTGAACCCGTGCACTTTTACAGGAAAAACTAAATCTGGGAGATAGATTTTCCTCAACTGCCCCAGATAATTTGTGAGGGAAGCATGTTTTTTAGTAAGACAACAGCTTGAACCCTGATCTATTGATTATGGTTGCAAAATTTTGACACAATATCACAAAAAAAATTATCCAAGTTTAGAGGCAATGATGTACCCAAATCAGTCTGGGGTCACAATAACCAAATGACCTAGACTGACTAGGAGGCAAGGGCTTTTTTTCTCCCCTCTTCCAAAGTTCTTCTCCTTTTGGATTTGACAGAAATTGAGAGCAAAAATTAGCTGAAAGGGGATTTTCTTAAGCTTTGCTGCAAACCTTTGTGTATATAAAACACGTTTAAAGCTGTTGGCAGGAAAGCAATAAAGATAGTCAAACTTAGATTCACATAAAACTCCACATATATCCACAAAGTCACCTGAGTGATACTTCAATATGCTGGGTACTGATATAGCTGAGGCTGAGCTGGAATCTCTGCATCTCAGCTGCCCATTTACTAATGGAGAGAACAGGAGTGCAACTTTTTCTTGCAGTGAAGTAGTATAGGATAGATACATTAACGAGAAAAAAAGAATAATAGAAGCCATTCCAGTGTGAGATGTGATGGAGCACAGCTCGGCCATATCACCTCTTTCCGTCTCTCTTGGGAAGAGGGCAAGCACAGAGAAATATCCAGACCAGATCAGCAATGCACAACAGCTTCTCCACATACCAGGGGAGAGCTCTACCAGGCACAGGCTGCCAATTTATTGGTCTTTTTGTACTGGATGAAAGATGTGGAGGATAGAAGAAATAAATCCACCTGAGAATCTGGCCCTGGAGTATTTAGGGGTTATGTCGTGTGATTGGGATTTTCATACCTCTATTGACTTCACAAAGCCAATAGAAAATATATAGAGAGGAAAAAGGCAGAAGTAGAATCCCCAGACTGTGCCGTGTCTCTCAGGTCTGGTGTGATATCCTTCATTTTGTCTTTTCGATGCTTTTTCATCTGTCTACAGAAGATGTAAGTGTATATTAGGGTCTCTCCTTTGCAGTCTAAGTGCAAGTAAAGGCTCCAGTCTGTACATGTCTGGAAAAAAAAGTATTACAGGCTTTTTCTCGACAATTCAATTTTTACTCCAGGTGTTTCTGTAAGAGAGATCATTCACTGTTGCGTAGGCAAAATGCCATACGAAGCAACTCAGGAGGGATCTTTCTTTTATAATGCCCTCTGTTTCATTACACCCTGGCAAGCAAAGCATGTTTTATGGCTTTTATTTTATTTCCTGCACCATTGTACTGATAGAGGTGAGAAAAAACTCTTCAGATAAGGAAAGATGAATGAAAAAATAAAAAGCAAAGTGACAGTAACTTTTCCACCAGAATAAGAGGAGCAGATCCTAAGAAACTTCCCAGACAATACTGGGGGGAGCTGTCGACTCCCTGGAGGGCAGGCAGCCCCTGCAGAGAGGCCGTGACAAACAAGAGGCCTGGGCCTGCTCCAACTGTGTGAGGTTCAACTATAGAAAGTGCCAGATTGTGCCCCTGGGATGGTGCAGGCCTGGATGGACAGACAGACTGGGCAGTGAGAGGCCGGGAGGCAGTGCCAGGGAAAGAGACTGGGGCTCCTGGTCAGCGGCAGTGCCCTGGAGCCAGGAGGGACATCCCTGTCCTGGGGGCACCGGGCCCAGCATGGCCGGCCGGGCCAGGGAGGGATTGTCCTGCTCTGCTCTGGGCCGGGGCGGCCTCACCTGGAATATTGTGTGCAATTCTGGACACCACAGCATAAAAAAGGCGTTAAACTATCAGAAAGTGTGCAAAGGAGGGCCATGGGGATGGTGAAGGGCCTTGAGGGGCCGTGTGAGGAGCAGCTGAGGGCACTTGGTCTATTGAGATGGAGGAGACTGAGGGGAGACCTCGCTGCAGTTCTGCAGCTTCCTCATGAGGGGAAGAGGAGGGGCAGGCACTGATCTCCGCTCTGTGGTGGCCAGGGACAGGGCCCAGGAAATGGCCTGAAGTTGTGTCAGAGAGATTTAGATTGTAGATCAGGAAAAGGTTCTCCCACCACAAGGTGGTTGGGCACTGGAAAAAGCTCCCCAGGGAAGTGGCCCCAGCACCAGTCTGAGACCAAGGAGTGTTTGGACAATGTTCTTGGTCATAGGGTGTGACTTTTGGGGAGGGTGCTGTGCATGGCCAGGAGCTGGACTTAATCATCTTTGTGGATCCCTTCCAACTCAGCTTTATTCTGTGGTTCTATGAACATCACTTAAATATGAAAATCTTCTCTCAAACATTGAAACGTTAACTGCTGAATCAGTGTGTCTTCAAGGGGCATCACCCTCTCTTCACACAGGGTGTGCGTGTTTGCTTTCCCTACTCATACCATCAATACCTTTAAAATCCTCAGGAACCAGTGTTTTATGTTATTCTGATCTTCAGCATTTCTCCAATACCCCCCAACAGCTTATGTTTGCAGTCAGGCAATGTCCTTCATCACAAAAACAGGACAAGGCTGACCACTCCTCTACAGCAGAGTGCTTCTAGCCACTGCATGATACAAGCAGATAAACCAACTTTTTCCCCCCCACCCCCAAAAAAAGCTTTCCCTCTAAACAGTGATATGCTCGCATTTGGCAATAATCTCACAGGGTCTGTTTGTAGTATGACTGGATAGTTTGTACCAAAATTGTAATCAAAATTTTTGTACACGTCACACACACACACAGAGTGAAAGCCAGAATCCATCTGTCTGGATCAGAGGATATGTTCTCCTGGGAACTCCAGCTTGTTGCCTAATGCAGGAGCTCCTTCTATTGGCAGACAAATTTAGTTAGAATGGGAAAAAGTCACTCCATAAAAGGGGAATATAGATAGTTTTTGATGCAAATTTTAAGCTTAAGACGAACTCTTATTAAACACAACTGTATGCTAGAGGAAATGCTGCACTGAAATTAACTTAATTTCATAATAAAAGAGAAAAATCTTGAACCTCACTGTTAAAGCATTCATTTTAAATAAGTGATTAGCAATTTTCCTGTTAGATCCTCAACAAATCTTGTTCTTAGATCTTAGAGCTGCAAAGCTATGGTTAAATATCATATGAAAACAAAAGGTCCTATTATGGTGGATAATACATTTTTTAATAGTAGTATTTTGTTCATCTAGGCATCTTTTGATCATATAAAGATATTTTGCCAGTAATAAAAGAAAACTTTCTGAATATTTTCTCTGTTGTCGTTACTCAGATGATTTATTTTTCCTACTAAAATTCCCAGGGTAATCCCAAAGTGACTGCTGCTACTTATTATAAGGTTTAAGAGTTTACCAATGTTAAGGCCTGTTTTAAAGGATATTTAAGGGTCAATATTGTGCAAACAATATGCAGTGCCAGAAGGATTGGTTGTGGGGGAGCATGGAGGAATGAATCTAAAACTAGGCTGTTTTGTCATCTGAAATTGAAAAGTAGGTTCTCATCAAACTTACCATAAAAGTTATGGGCCTTGTTTTTTTTAACAGATTTCAATTATCAGTGAAATCTGATTTAGCACTCCTAGCAGTCTGAAAAAGTGGAAAACCACCTCCAAATTTCAGTGTACAAATGGTAAAGACTAATCACGATTATTTTTTCTGAGACAAATTTTGAGAAGAACAGACAACGCTGCAATAGAACTGAGAAATGTGAAAACAGAACCTGCAGCTGTTCTCTGCAAGTTGAACACAGGGATCAGTGTGTTCTGGGAGAACCTTTTAAATTTGGGCTCACTCCTCCTCACCAGTACTAACAACTGAACAAGCTTTAGTAACTATAGAATCTTTTCAATGTCTTCCAAAGGATATTAACTTGACATCATGAAGACAAGCACCCTGTCAGAGGTCTGAGGAAAATTCATTTACACATTTCTCAAAATCTCAAGCTTTCAAATAGAGACTTGATTTCATGCAAGATTTTTGCACAGTTTTGAGGAGCTGTCTAGATACCAATTAACTCACAAGGTTACTCTGGCATGTGAAAAAAAGAATACAATAATAGAACTCACAGTTACTAGCGGAGATATAAGATTTTAGGCTTGTCAGAAAAAACGAGAACAAGTGTGACAAGTCACAGAATGAGTTGTCTCATACATCTGCTGAGTGGGAATGGAGAGCAGCAACACAAGCAAATAATGTCTTATAGCTCACAGACTGTCTGGTATGTTAATGACCTGATAAATTCAATACCAAGCAAAAATATCATAATATAAAATAAAATAGTCTTAGAGTGTCATGACTTCTTGGAATTGAAAGGCAATTCTGATATATATGCATATATGATTTAAGAAGAACAGTAACTCAAACATAAGAATGATTTTTTGATAAGCAGTCTCGGCCAGTCCATATTAAATTGACACCCTTCCGATGTCCCCTGGAAATTAAAAATAAATTATGAATAAGAGAAATTGTAACTTAGGCTGGGGATTCAAGCATATCTGGTGCAGGAATGTAATTACCTATTTATAATTGTCATTTGAATCCCAAAAAAGAGTCTTCACTGACTTGAAGAATATGCACCTAGAATGTACTTAGAACAGTAAATGCTGGCCTTGGAAAACACAAATATACAAAATACTCCACATTTACATTACAGAGCAATATTTGCACTAGTTTTATTTGGGATGCAGGCCTGGACCACCTGAGCTGTAGTGCATTTACGTTTCCTGCTGCAATAGAGATGGACACACCAAATCCCACAATCCCTCATCCAGGTAGGGCACACCTTCAGCACCAAAGCCATGAGAAACCATTTTGAGTGGAAAGCACGAGCCTTTGACCTGACCTTCTGCTACATTGCTCCATTAAGGAAATATTCACTACCACGTGGAGTCTTGAAAAGGAACGTGGCTGGAGTGAGAAACTCTGCTGCTGAAACCTTTAGAAATAGAGCTGGGAAGTCCCACTTAGAACATGCCCTGGTTTTTTTGTGGTTGGGAGCAAATGCATTACAGAGACCATCTGAGATTTTGCCAATGAGGTTTCAGGATCTGTACATTCCCCACTGATAAGCTGGATATGGACTGCTTTCAGGTCCCAGGAAAACTTTAAGAGAAGAGCAAAAACCCCTCAACACTGAGAGCTGGCGCCTCATCCGTGTGCCTTGGTCTAGTGCAAACGTGTTACAAGTAGGATTTCCTTTTCCACCTGAAGTCACTCACACCCTGCCTCCCTCTCCCATGACAGGGCACTTCATTGCTTGAAAGGTTCCAGGCAAACAGAAAATTCATAGAATTGTTTGGGAAGGGACCTCAAAGCCCATTTAGTCCCACCCCCTGCCATGGCAGGGATACCTTCCCCTGTCCCAAGCTGCTCCAACTTGCCCTTGGGCACTGCCAGGGATCCAGGGGCAGCCACGGCTGCTCTGGGCATCCTCCACCAGGGTCTCCCCACCCTGCCAGGGAGGAATTTCTTGCCAATATCCCATCTAACCCTGCCCTCTGGCAGTGGGAAGCCATTCCCCCGTGTCTGGCACTCAATCCCACAGTAATTTTCCCTTTCCTATTGGCCCCTTCAGACACTGGAAGGCCACAATTAGGCTACCCCAAAGCTTCTTCTCTCTGGGCTGAACAATTGTCCCCAGTGTTGCATTTTTTGTGGAACTATGACTCCACAGCATTTGTCCTTTGCTGACCACAGAATTGAGACCACTACCCCTACAAAATAGATTCTCTCTCACGAACCTTGCCCATTAGGCATTACACTTGTTTTGAAATGCATCAGTTTCAATGAGAAAACACACAGAGATCGTTTAAACAGGGTCTCAGTCATCCCAAAACACCACCTTAGACTAATGAATATTTTCAATATCAAAATAAGTGGACTCTGAGCCTTAGTGGAGGGGAACAGTTCACCTACAAGTGGACACCCACTCTCAGTAAATAAAATAAGTTTTCTTATGAAACTTTCACTAATGCCCGTATTCCAAGTTGGAATTGCTGGAATTTTTTTTAAATCAATGTCAGTGTTCCACTTGGGCTATGGATCATCTAAGGAATGTTCCAAGGCTGTCAGGGGATGATTGACTGTCTCTCATTCCCTTCCTTAGTCAAACACAAATGTCTGTACAGACATTCCCCACCCAAGTCATGCAGGAGTTTCTAGAACAGACAAGGGGTGCTTCACTGCTCAACTCGTGACTCAAAGTCTGGGGGATAGGAGGAATTCCTGGGATCCTACAGCAGCCTGAGGACAGGGCAGTGTTTGGGATTCACTACCACAATAACGCAGCACACCTGGAGATTGCCTTTCTGAATTCCAAATAAGTTAAGGTGAGAGTTTCTGTCAGTATTCTATTTTGAATAAATCCAACCGTTTTCACCGGTAAGTTATGGCATAAATTCAGTACATAATCAAGTTAATGAACCAGCAAGCAAAAAAAAAAAAAAAAAAAAAAAAAAAAAAAAAA
>WEZZ01040551.1:0-11906 GCA_013400585.1 Chloropsis cyanopogon
GTCTTGCCTGAGTAAATGGGAGCTCACTGCTCAAAGCTACAAACAAAATTAGTGCTGCAAATTCCTACATTCACTTTCTGTTTCCAAAAGGGCAACTAGGTTCTAGTGTAAACTCAGATTTGTAGCAGTTATTGTTGTCAAATACTGAACATACATAGATCTGCTTTAAAAGAGTACTGTGAAATTCAGATAAAACATTTAGGACTTAAGAAATTCTACTAATCTTTCCCCAAGTCAGTATGAAGTGGTTAACTGCTGTATTTGATCTCAACATTAAAAAATAAAGTAAGGTAACTTTGAAACAAATAGGGAAAAACTTCCATAATTTTTCACCTTGCTTTCCACTGTATTATACTTCAAGCGCTAATGACCATGCAAGTTGATTTTATGCAATATTTTACTGCACAAAGCACTGATGGTTTTCTCTTGTAAGGCTAAAAGGGGAAATAATATTTTCATGACAGAAAAGAATATAGCCTGTGAGTGCCTCACAGCAGATGAAGTATTTAAAATGTATCGAAATGGTCCTTGAGTCACTTGAACTCAATGGTTTCCAGGTTTAAATGCAAGCAGAATGGCCATTGTTTTCTCAGGGTACAAAATGCAGTCACTTGAAATATTTAGATGTTTAGATGTGGTCAAATCACAGTAAAATGCCATCGGTAAGGAGCAGTGAGTTTTTGGCCAAACATATATTTTGCTTTCTCTACTTTTTGTGAAATGATCTTGAAGTTTCAGAAGGGCAAACCCACAACATTTTACACACAGATCTAACAAAACCAATGACCTTTATTTCTCCATTCTTCTTCAAGCACCCTGTGCATAAGGATGCACTCAGAGAGTGGGTCAAATGAGCACTGAGATTTGGCATCAGCTTTTAGCTCTGTAGTAATCAGTTACAACTCAAACCACACATGAGAACCAGCACAATGTGCTTAGGACAAACCCATGTGGCCTAAACCAACAATTCTACTGTGCAGGGGCTTGAGGATGAAAATCAAATTAACTACTGAATGTTCTCCAGATGAGAACACTGAATTACTGAAAGAAAAAAGTTAGGTGACTGTGTTTAGAGTTTCTCTTCCTTAACTCCCATGACTCGTTCAAACAGGTTCTGAATTCATGTTTTAAAGTCTTATCTGTTTTTCCTTTCTTTCAGTCAACTCAACATCTGTGACAGGCTCATAAGTACACACAACCCATACATACCGCCAGACTTCTTTCTAGCAGTGTCTTTGGGTTGAAAAAAATACAAGTCAGTATAGCACAGTAAGAAATAAATAACTGTGGTTTTATAACCAAGAGTTAAAGCACACATAGTTAATCTAAGCCTTATGAGATCTGGTTTAGCTAGGCATAATTATAGAAGACTAACAGGTATCCAACAGCGTGTAGTAGGAAATGTAACTCCCTAAGATATTGCTTTTTGAAAACTAATTTCTACATGAGTAAATTGCTTAAGTAATTTCTCCCTTTCTGTTTTAGTTTTCTGCTCTTAGAACCTAAGTTACTAACAGCATTAATTGGCAAGTGCTATGATGAATTACTTGATATTCAAAAAATACTACAGTCTTCTGGGATTACAACAGCATACAAATGCTGGATACCTATTTCATCTCAAAGCTACATTTAAGTAGGGAGTTTTCAGCCTGAGAGAGAATACACAGATTTGTTTCCTGGACAATGGACTGAAATACTCATTGCCATTTCAGGCATTAATGAATGATCGCCTATTTCAGGGGTTTCCAGATGTCAGCAGTAACGGTTACTTTCCACAACAGCACTCTGACTGCAGAAGATAAAAGAATGTTTATTCTTTTTTTCACAGGGGAAGAAAACAATAAGAAAAGCAGGAAGGCAGCAATAATGCAGAAATCTGGAGGTGGTGATAAAGGGTAAGGAGAATGGAGAAAGTTGTATAAATAAATCCATTCTGGCCAAAATCAGGCAGGTGATAACCATAGGTATATGACACTGAAGTGTAAATCATCTTTTTAAAATTAAGTAATTAAAGAAAATTTTAAATTTTGAATTTCATTAGGTGTGAGAAAAAATTATTTGAAATACAGAAAACAAACCAAAGCATTTCAAACCTTTAGAACACAAGTTTATGCTGTTTTTTCTGAGTGCACTATACAAACCTTAAAAAGAAGAAAGGACACTGCATTTGTTCAAAAGAATTCCTGCTGCATTCTGTAAAGTACACCTAATTAATACTGACACATTATTGCTTCCCTCTTGACATCTTGTGAACAGTCAGAGCTAGCCAAATTGCAAGTTGGTATTACCTCTGGGTTGGAGAAAATTTCAGCTAGTGACATACAGTAAAAAATAGTGCCTGAAAACAAGGCAGAGTTTAAAATGAGCATTGCTCAACAAAATAAAGTGAATGAATGAATGGATTAAAACATTAATTGTACGGGGAATAAAAATTTAGTTCCACAAGGAACTGCAGAGAATTTAAACAGCATTTCTCCTTGAAAAAAGCTAGTTTTGGTTGTTGGGCTGATTGAATTAATAAGCCCCCCCACATCTTAGAAGGGGTGGAAATAGCAGTGAGCAGGAACACAAACACACTGCCCCTGCAGCCAGCTCTCTGCTGGAATAGCTCCCATCTCAGGCAATCCAACAGTATGACCCAAGCAGTTCCACCTCCCAAGTTTAATTGAGCAGAATGCAGCTAAACCACTTTTCATTTACTCACGGATCAAGTCCCCTACATTTGGTGTTATGTTGTCTTAAGCATTTCATTAGTAAGGTAAAAACCATCCGTGTCAAACCCTCCCATTTATGATTATAATTTTGTTGGCAAACAGATCTCTTTCATCACTCTTAACTGCGCCAGTTTTCACACCATCATCAAGATCTCTTGGTTTTCATTTTAGTAAATCTCTTGAAACAGAAGTAAATCTGCGAAGACCTTAGAGACAGCAGCCTGAACAAGAAATTGTTTCTTTAAAAACAATTGTAATCTTGCAAAAATGATGATGCCAGCCAATAGAAAGTCATTCAGATAATACACTAGACTTCTGCAGAGTCTTCATGGTCACACTAATAGAATGTGGAGTCTGCATGAGAGACAAATGCAAGACTCTTTCTGCAGAAACTCCAAAGTACAGCACATACTGTAAATCACAGGAAGAAGTACAACACTTCTGAAAAACTAACTAACTAACCTTTCTGGTCTTTACTTGCCCATCTTTTCAGGAATTTAAATTACCAAGGTTGCTTCCGTGTAGAAACAGTAGATCATATTCAGGAAGAGAGACTTATAGAGACTTATGGCAAAAATATTGTATGAAATGTTATATGAAAAATATCTGTTAATTTTTCAAAGTTTAGGTTCTCATCCTTCTTACCGGAGTGATGTAACATCAGTAGAAGGATAGATTATAAAAGGAGAAAACTCCTATTTTCAATATGCTATTGTTGTTCATACAAATTGAAACATACATTTTATTTAGCTTTCTTTTTCCCCCCTCTGGACAACTACAAAGACTCTCAAATCAAAGATTCAGATTTCCAAACCATTAGCATCAGGAAATTTTATTGAGTGTCAGATGTCACTCATTCTAAAATTTTAATAAAAACAAACTAAAGTCCTTCCAAACTGATTTCAGGTTCAAATATTTAAAATAATTTCACTTGGAGAAGCAGGCCTGGATACAGATGCTACATGCTAGAGCTCATACCATCCTTGAATCTTACTTGCTTTTTGTTGCATTTTATACATAAGGTTACTATGATCTATACTCAGTATTTGCCCCACAAAAGGAAGCTCACCAAAACTTTTTAAATAAATATAGACTCTAAGGTAACTTTTATGTGGAAACAGTTGCATTTGTTATATACTTTATAAGCATTGCTAGAAATCCATATCAAATATTTTTAAAATATCAAATTAATCACAGAACTTTCATTCATAAACCAACTGTCAGCTCAGAATGGTGAATACAAATACTAGAAGTTAATGCTTCAGCTGTTGTCATAGAGGCTGGTACCTCCACATTGCTGTTGCTATAGCTCCCCTGCCACTGAGATCATATTTCTTTATAATAAATAGGTAAATATACACAAACCAAGTGTTGGGATGTACAAATATTCATCTATGCACACAAGCAAGAGTAAACACTGCAAGCTTCCTCATTAAAATACTTTTCACAGTAGTCAAAAGGTCAAGAAGGATACAGAAGCTTGTACTTTCTCCTTCATGAAATTACATCGACAAGTATTTTTATAGCATAAGTCTTCAATATTTGTATTTAAGCAGCATAAATCTCTCAGAATCTACTCAAAATATCATCCTAGTGCAGAAAGGTGTAGAACGGTAGAAAAATCTCTTTAAAACAAAATTTTAAATTATAAGAATCCTTAAAAAGGACTGTCCAATTCAATGAAATGAGCAGTTACCTCAAGCTAGGAATCAAACAGAAAATCTCATAAAAAGGAAACCTGGATTGTAAGCCCAGTAATTTTCATCTCACATGCCTCTTAGACAGCTAATTTCTCAGTCATTCTGAAGAGCACTGTGTGTTTACAGACTATTTATTCAAAGGTGCATTCAGAGGAGGGGCACAAAGACACCCAGCAAAACATGAGCTTTCATTTTCACTGAGTTGCACTGCTTTGGACTGACTGCCTGCTTCTTCAGGAAAGGGAATCTTTTGGCATTTGTCAGCAGGCTCAAATATCCTGAAATGCTGAAAAGGTGAAACAAAAAACTTCCTCTGTGCTGCCTTCCTATCTGATCTTTTGTCTCATATGTTTCCCTCAGGGATGCACAAGAAATTTCTCTGAATAATTCATAAGTACCTAGGCAGAAACCAGCTTCTACTTCTGAACAAAAAGATTGGGTAAGAAGCAGATGTCAGCTGTTCTATTCTGCTCTATCTGGAAGAAAACTGGATTAAAGTAATTTTCCTAACATAGTAAGTACACAATATATACATGTATGTATTATGCAATATATAAACAAACATATGTTTATACTGGGGAAGGTACCTTTGTACTTAAAGCTACACATTCATTTGGGGGTAAGACTGAGTTTGACCTTTCAAAAACCTAAGAAATCACACAGCACAAAGGTAATCAATAAACATGCAGAATGCAGAAAACAGCTGCACTCTGCACTGCTGTGGCCTCAAGTCCTGCGTGCAGTTTTGGGCACCACAATGTAAGAAGGTTATAAAGGTACTGGAAGGCATCTAAAGGAGGGCAATGAGGATGGTGAAGGGCCTTGAGAGGAAGCCATGTGAGGAGGGGCTGAGGTCACTTGGTCTGTTCAGCCTGGAGGAGACTGAGGGGAGACCCCACTGCAGTTACAACTTCTGTGAGGGGGAGGGGAGGGGCTGGCACTGATCTCTGCTCTCTTGTGACCAGTGACAGGACTGAAGGATTGGCCTGAAGCCGTGTCAGGAGAGGTTTAGGTTGGGTATCAGGGAAACCCAGAGGGTGGTTGGGCACTGGAACAGCTTTCCTAGGGAAGTGGTCGCAGCAACAGCCTGAGAGAGTTCAAGGAAGTGTTTGGACAATGCTCTTGGACACATGGTGTGGAGACTCTTGGAGTGTCCTGTGCAGGGCCAGGAGTTGAACTTGATGATCCTTGTAGGTCTCCTCCAACTTAGAATATTCTATGATTTTATGAATTTAACTTTTACTTCAGAATACCAAAATGACTGGTCTTTCCTGTACAGTATCCAGCTACAGTATCCAACTCTTACCATAATCCACCTTCATTTCCCAATGGCATGAACATTAGGCAGATGCAAATTGCTGCTTCTTCTACAGTTTCTATTAGGATTGAAATAGTCTTATGGCCTGCAAATCCTTTTTATGTCCCAACACACAAAAGACAGAATAAATGCCAGGAATAACTGTTTCCAAAGCATTTTGTAATAAGAATATAGATCCCAAACTCAAAAGTTACGGGTTACCTACACCAACTCAAGACTTCACAGTACAGTATCACTAGTTGAGATGACACTGCTTATGAACATAGGCTCAAGACTTACCAGCCTCTGCATGCTTTTCACGTGGGTAGGACTAATGGATAAGGCCTCTTCATACCAGCGTTTGGCTTCATCAATATTTCCACGAAGTTCAGCCACTTGACCCCTCATGTAGAGAACATAATGTGACATTGGAAAGAGATTAGCTGCTTCCTGGGTACACGCTGTGGCCTCAGCAGGCTTCCCAATTCCTATGTAGACTTCAGCTGTGGAAGGAATGTCAGAACCAATTAATGATTCTTGCTTCATCATACCATGACTAGATGTTGTCACATGTGCTGTATTTGCAAATACTTTCACTTTAGATAAAGACTATTTTCCTAAAAAGATTTTTGCATCTTAAAAGAGAAATTATTACCTAAATTATTTTAAATGAATTATTCTTTTAGGAAAGTTGCTTTTCTAAGTGTATCAGGAATTACAACTTCTAAATGGCTGCTTGAAACCCCAGAATACTCTTTCTAGTTTGCCATTTTTATCTTAAGTCTTGGATTTTTTCATTTTAGTTTTATTTTTAGGATGTGAGCATGTGAGTACTAGAGGATTCTTTAAATCAGTTGAGTAGCCTGACACACACTTATATAAAAATCAGATTGACTATGGAGGAAAAATTTTCATTCAGTGAGTAATTAACAACTAACCATAGAAGTATTTGCCTCCAGTAGTCCTTATGACACTCTTACACTCTTCAACAAGTGTTCAACACTGCTATTTCACTACCTTGCTGGTTCATCCTAATCTCTTGCTGAAAGACTGGGAGAAGAGAGGAATAGAGAGATACTAAATGCAAGAAAAAGCTATTAAGGTTCTGGGTTGGGTGATCCTTTTCTTTATGTTGGTACAGACCAAATAAAAATAGAGCCTTAAAGTAAATGTATGACTGCATTCTCTTGTGTCATCCTGTACAAGAGGTTTGTAGATTAAGGTTTAAATCAAGCTGCTGCATCAAAACAGCAAAGTGATCTATCACTGCTCAAGACATGCTTCCCACTATACTGTACAGGCCACCCATCACTGGGTTTAAAGGCTCTCAGATCAGGAACTCCCACTACAGCAATGGATTTCAGATTATGCCTAAAGCTCTGAATCAGACTGATATTTGAGTGCCTTTAAAGGAGCTTGGTTATGAAAAAATTGCATTCAACAGCTTTAACTCTGTGTTCTTCCCAGGTCAGTATATATTTTAAAGATATTTTTAAGAGTAGAAAGTGGCCTGTGTAGCAGATTACAGCAGCAGACCACCAATGTGCATGGAAATCTGACTAAGTTGTGAACTAAAAAGGAATCAGCAAAGTGTGTCCAGACTTCTCCTTGGTGGGCAAAACAGCAGGAGTCACTTGCATGAATTGAATAACCAGCAAAAACACATGACCCATGTAATGGTTTAACAGATTGTTTGGTTTTCAGTCGGGGACAGAGTCCATGGGCTGTGGGGCCCCTTTCCAGCAGGGACCATCCCAATGCCGGACACAACCATGTGGCCAGGACAGTGCTGGGAGTAGCCCCACGGCCAGCACTGGGGGCGGCTCTGAGGCCGGGAGCAGCCACATGGCTGGGACTGCTCAGCCAAAATCAGCACAGCTGGGCAGCGCCACGCAGCCACGGCTATCTCAGCATGGCTCACAATGAACTTTGTGTGCTTAGCCACTTTTAGCCATGCTGTGGACAGAAGGACAAAAGCAGCAGCAGCAACTTTTCCTTTTTTTTCGGTGTCCCACATGAAGAGAAGGCACGGGGTGGCGCCGGCAGCCAGCGCGACTCGCATGTCGGCAGAGACCTCGTGACCAACAGAGAGGCACAGTGAGCAATTTCCCCAATGCAGAGCCTGGATGATATCGAGCTTTCAGTGCTGCACAACTCTATAAACTGTTTCAATTGATAAAGCTTGAGAACAAATGAACCGACGAACACCAGTTCTCTCCTGAATCAGGAGAAAAGGAAAGGGTGAAGACACGTAAAGAAAACAACATGGGACACTGAGGTCAGTGAAGAAGGAGTCAAATTCTAGATGGGAGGAGATTGAGGAGATGCCTTAGTTTTGAGCCAGAATTCTCCTGTGAGGCTATGGTGAAGAGATAATTGATATATCCAACTTTGGTTTTTTCCCCTGTAATTCATGGAATGCATTGGGGGCTGTAGCGTTCTACCTAGAGCCGTGAGCAGAAGCACCAGTGTTGAAATAAGCAGATGTTGGTGTAGCTGTGATCCAATAAGAAACTTGAACAGAGAGAAGAGAAACTTTGCCCCAGGGACAGAAGAAAAAACCTCTGTTCCCAGCAATAAAAGAAGAGAACTTGTGTTTCTATACTAAAACAGCTCATCCTAGAAATTGTACCCCGATAAGCTGAAATGACCCATGGTGGTAGTTATGGGAAAAAACTACCAAAATGTGGGAAGGACTTCACAATTGCAGATTTTTGGGTGGCTGCTGATTTGCTGTGACATTAAAGCTGTGAGAGAACTGTTTTTTGTGGAGAAGTCTCCATAGCATGACAAGAGAGACTCCTCTCCCTAAGAGAACTGAAGAAAGACTATTTTAAAGGTGATAAACTGACTAAAAGTCCCAGGTTTTGCCTCTTTTTGTTGTTAGTGAGAAAGAAAAGAGGGCGTGGGAGAAGTAGAAGTGTTCTGAAAGTTTATTCTGATTTTCTTATTATTTTTCTTTTAATTCTGTTAATAAAGTTTTCTTTATACCCTTTAAATTTTTGAGCCTGTTTTGCCCTCCTTCTAATCCTTATCTCACAGGGAGAAATGAGTAAATAATTCTAGTGGGTGCACTGGCATTCAGCCAGCACTAAACCCACTACATTAATTGGCACACATTGGCCAGGAAAGAAGAAACTCATATTGGTGAACCAAAACTGCCACAACCTATAAAAATTCTTTAAAAAAACAAAACAAAAAAAACCCCCACCAAACAGAAAATAACTAGTGGAACAAGCTGCCACAGAAGGCTCAGAAATTATCAGCATTATAGATGCTAAGAGTTACTGTAGATGGTCACCTGTGACAGTTTATAAATATTTAAAGTCAGTGATGCCACAATGCAGAGCAGGCAACTGTACTACACCTTGTTGGACCTTGCCCTGTTCTAATCTGTGTTGGTTTTGAGTTGCCCAAATGAGATCACTATTATTAGTCACTGTAATTGTTTTCTTTCCAATCTTCTGGGCTTTTTCTCTAAACAACTAAACCATTTATAACTGGGAGCCATTACCCTGCAATGACTTTCACACCATAAAACTGTAGATGTAAACAGGTAAATTAAAATGCTATATAAATGCTAAAGAAAGCACTGTTTTGTTGAAAACATGACAAAAAATTATGTCATTTAAAAATGCTCTGAAAGCAGAACAAAGCATAACAGTTGTTGGATGATTTCTAAATTACATCTTTCTGATCCAGCTATCAATAAAAACAATTGCATGTTATACCTTTTTAACTGTATAAAAATACACTGGATCATAATTTTCTGGTTAAAATTTTATGTAACAGTCACTTGTGATACTGCAATTAGCTTGAGGCATCATAATCATATTAAATCCACTCAAGATGACTCCACATTTAGACAAACAATCCTGAGTCTTTTACATTAACGAAATCAGAAGGAAAAAAAAACGGAATTCAGGCTCATTATCACAGCTGCAAGGTTGCTTGATAGTACTACTACTGATTCTTTCCCTCCATATGCAGAGTTATTTATTGTCTATTATAAAATTATGTAGTTACAGGAACTTCAGTCAAAAATCTTACAAACATCTTTTTCCATTCCATGGATTCAGTGACTTGGGATTAGCTCAGTAGGTTGAGCATGGTGCTAGTAATGCCAAGGTCACAGGTTCCATCCCCTCATGGATCATTCACTTATGAGTTGCACTTGATGATCCTTGTGCATGCCTTCCAAATCAGAATATTCTGTGATTCTGCAAGGACACCTAGATTTCCAAGCACACAGATACTCTAGGTACTTCAGAAACTAAATTCTTCAGGGATAAGGGAGAGAGTACTGTATTTGTTCTATAGAAGATATGACTCCACTGCTAACAGCTACATTCTAAACTATCTTTCATAAACGATCTTACACACAGAGCAACTCTAGTGTGCTTTTTTTGGCTTGTTTCGGTGCCACACACATGGAAAAAATATGATCTGATAAGTGGTAACAGATTCTGAAGGAAACAAACAGATTTTGGTAAGTCCTTAGGCTAACAATAAAGGAGAGGGCATAAAAATAAATTTTACTATCACAATACCTGCATGAAGCCATATTTGAGCCAGAGTCATCCAAGGATGCAGGGGACCTTGTTTAGGGGCACTGCTTTGCAGGGAAGAAGCAACCTCGGACAATGCTTGCTCCACTCTGGAAGCTGCTATTGATGTGGCATGGACTGAACCTGTAGAAGTAATAAAAAGAATTTACCAGCACAGAAATAATGAAGGCCATATACATTGCACAAAACATTTAATTGCAAACCTCTTCATAAGAGGCTGTACCCCAAACTCAATATTTAATTTACATTTACCATTTTGGAAATTTTTTTTAAATGCCAGATTAATTTTCTTATGAAAGCTTTCATATTGGTCTGAAAGTCTATATAAAAAGCACACTAAACTTTGGTAACTGTATCTGACAATTTTTTGGGTTGCTACTATGAATACTCTCTATTAAACTTGGCACTTCTTTTCTGGTAATGTGCAATCCAAAAAAGGTTTGTGATGGTATCATGCACTGTAGTCTTCAGGTTGCTGCATTCACTTTGATGTTAGTATTAGCTATGTCTTTCCACAGAGTGCAATTAGAGGATTATTTTACAACTATTAACAGAACAAAAAGAGAGAACTAAAATACACACAGTGATCACGACATACAAATACACCATTAAACTGCACTGAATGTAAAACTTGCCTAATCAAGAAGGCTGAGTTAAAGTACCTTGGGGCAAAAAAGTCCACAAAGTTTTTTTGCATAAAAAACATTTCCAGAGCATACTAAGGATAATTCTCATAAAATGTATCATTTCCAAGTCAGATTAGAATCTCACTGGCAAATAATACCCTTTTCAAAGTACTGGAGTTAAAAAGCTTCTATGACTAGAGAATATCTAATGGGAACTGTACTTTGGATAGTCAATTACTGCCAGCATATTTAGTCATGACTTTTTTTTAAAATCAAGACCATGAATGTTTTAAACTACGCTCTTTCTTGTCATCTAATCCTCAGCATATCTCTAGTTGTTTTATAATTACAAAGTACAAAATCTCATACTGATTAGCCTGATTAAAAAATAAAGGCAGTAAAATATTCTATAATGGATCAGATGAGAAATTGTCTAATTCCATCACCATATCCATAATGATCAATGGCAGATACTCCAAAAGAAACTATTGAATCCTGTACAAGTTGAACTGCACCCCAAAAGCTCATCCTCATCCTTACAAGTTAAGAATAAACAAGATCTTCACTCTCAATATCACAGGTTTTCTAAGAATTTTCATGAGTTCTGTCACATGAAATACAGATTTTTAAGTGTGACAAGATAAATCAGCAAACCAGAAAGCACCAGAAATTCCTAGTACATGGATCAGTAGGAAGTTAGTCTGAAAGTATTCATCATAGTTCCCTTAATTGAAAGAAACAAAGGAAAAGCAGCACAGGACATAATTGGCATTTCATGTCATTATGAACAAGGAATTGCCCTGGATATCTGAAACAGTGTCTGGCAGTGGAGTTTCCTTTCCTTTTTACTGGCTGATGAAACAACTCAAACTCCAGCCTGCACAGCTGAACATTCACTACAGTTTTTGTGTCTCCTATTTTAAAGCTTAAATTCTGAAGAAATTTAAAAGGGAAGTCTAAGGAAGAAGCACATGGAGTACATTATAAGTAAAATACCAGCA